>JAWPHD010011352.1:0-84747 GCA_037043455.1 Cyrtodaria siliqua
TTGAAAAGTATTTGACCTAGGTTCATGAAACTCACACACATATTCATCTTACCACACATAATATTCAGCAGTGGTCGAAATTAGCACTAGCCCGAAGCACAGGCACATAGCTAGGATAGTAAAAGATGGACTTAGAGTGATTAAAATATTAATTAACTGATTTCTGGACCCAAACAAATGTTTATATATATGTAGCCTATATATATTATATACTGAAAACAAAGTCCAGACATTGTGCATATAATCGTCGGGTAGGACGCCTGTCGTAGGTGGAGGGACTATAATCCTTAGAAATACACACACACACACATTATATACTGAAAAGTATTTAACTCCTAAAATGGCCAAAAAAACACCAACAGTTCTATACTACTTGTTATTTCTCGGTACGTAAGATAGCCTGGGCAGCATAACCTGTTCATGTTACAAGTAGAATTATACATATAGCCAATAAAACATAAACTGTCATTCAAGCTCTCGTACTTTTTTTGTACCAGAGAATCAAATATGCCAACTTGGGCGAATTTCAGTTCAATGGCAGGAAGAGGAAGATGGCACGGCTCTTACGAGATATAATCTATTAATAGTTCTATTGTGGTGGCATGCGTTAACAACGACTGAAACATAATGGAATAATTAACTCGAATGGAAACCTGAAGCACCGAAACTGACAGGTGTCGTGGAATCTGTGAATTTCGATAATTTCACGATCGAACGTATACGGCTAGACGAGAGTGAGATATTTTGTAAGAAGACATCTGATTGGACGAAGAAGCTCCCTCGTCCAACCTAACCTAGATCATAACTTGGCAAAAGATTGATCTATGGTCATTAACTATATACAGTTCTTCCTTATCAATCATCCCATGCAGATTTATGCCTTTTAATAAACTTTAACACTTCACAAAGGAAAATTGCACTTGCTGAAATAAGGACCACGGCAGGTCACAGGCAGGAACAAGTGTTCCGAGGAACAGTATAGGAAAATCTCGTTATTAATGATCTTAGAATTGATGTTAAATCTTGTTGTTTCAGAACAAATCATGATTTTAATAATATAATTACGGTTTTATTTCATCATTAATCTTTTTTCTTTTTTTATTTCCGACGCTTCAGTTTTTCCAATTTTATTATTATTTTTATTCCCTCCTGCTTAAAAATCCCTTAAATCTAAAATAGAAACACAGTGTGAAAGAAGAAAACAATCTTTCAGAATTTCCTCTCCACGAATATTGTTTATTTGCCCATCCCGGAGGACCAGCTTCAAATCTAGTTATTCTGATCATACATCAGGTGAGCGACTCATTACGAGTGACCACTTTTTGTCCGTCAACTTTTATTGATGCAAATAAGTATATTAACTCACGTTGTTTCACATGCTAACTGCCTAGTAATTTTGCATTGTAACGTTTTTTTAAAAGTAAGTTTAAGTGAATAGGTGCATTTACTTCTTTGCTATACAATTGCTTTATTTATTATAAAGTTGTACTAAACATAGATATAAAGTTATAGAAATATAGTTTTATATTATCTCCCTTTATATATTTCATTTTATTATCGAGCTAACATAGGTGGATCCACGGGGGGGGGGGGGGGGGGGGGGGGGGGGGCGTTAAAATGACAAAATAAGTTAACCCAAAACAAATGTTTACGCCCCTCCCCACCACCCTACACCCTCACCCCCACATACAAATATGGCACGTAAGGCCATATCAAATTAATTCCCAGTTTATCATCCAAATTTTGGAAAAAATTGGGGCGGGGGTGCAATTTTTATTTTTTTTTTTTATTTTCCTGAGATGACATCAAACATCACAAAAATATTAATAACCAGAAGTATTATGTTTTGAACATTCTCTTTATTACCAACTGTCACTGCTATAGCATACATTTGTATTTATAATGATATAAACTACCATGTACTATGTGAGTTTTAAAAGTTGAAGTTCTCAATATAACTTACTTCTTCTTGTTTGAAACAGTTCCCCTTTTATTTACGAATGACTGTTTGCCAGATAGGCACAACTCACATACGGGATATTTATCATCTGGTTCTACAAGGTCATCTGACGAACCACAGTAATAACATACCGATACGAAGCCAGCAGAAAAATATGGTAGTTCCACTGACATGTCACAAGTTACATTTTTCTAACAAATACCGAATGTAAAATGTGATTGTCCTCTGTTTCAACATCTTGAAGGACAGAACCACATGTATATTGTAGGTCAGCTAAGATTTGAAGCAAATCAGTTCTTTTCTTTCCTTTCACCACATGTTTACAATACAGGACTCTTTGTTTTTCACGAACAATACACCACAATCTGGACATTATTATTATTATTATTATTATTATTATTTTATTTATTTTTTTCAAAATAAAAATTGTCCGGGCGGCATAAAATATTCGGGGCGGGGCGGGGGATGATAAACTGGGAATTAATTTGATATGGCCTAAGTGCTTTTTTGTTATTTTTGCATGTCAACCCACTTTTTGACTTCCCCCCTCGCCCCCTTCCACCGCCCTCTCCCTCCCCTAACATGAAATCCTGGATCCGCCCCTGGCTAATATTATAGTAGGCCTTTCATCGGTCGTGGTCAGACCTTCTGACGTGACAAATATGGCGGCATAACTCCGCTGTTAGTGGTCCGAAGTGACTGGTTTTTTGAAATCGTCCGAGCTTTCATTGATATTAACAATCTGGTAATGTTTGGTAAAGATCAGATGAAAAAATAAGGCCATATCATAGGCAAAATATAGCATTTTTAACGAAATCAAGGGCCATAACTCCGCTGTTACTGGTCCGAAACTGGCTGGTTTTCGAACTTATCCGAGCTTTCATTGATATTAACAATTTGGTAAAGTTTGGTAAAGATCGGATGAAAATTGAAGGACCTATCGTCTTAACGAGGAAAAATATATAGCATTTTTAACTAAATCAATGACCATTACTCCGCTGTTACTGGTTCGATCTAGCTGGTTTTTTAACTTGTCTGAGCTGTCATTGACATTAACAATCTGGTAACGTTTGGTAAAGATCTGTGGAAAAATGAAGGCCCTATCGTCTTAACGAAGCAAAATATAGCATTTCTAACTAAATCAAGGACCGTAACTCCGCTGTTACTCGCCCGAGCTTTCATTGATATTAAGAATCTCTTAAAGTTGTGTAAAGATAAGATGAAAAATGAAGGCCCTATCATCTTAACGGGGCAAAATATAGCATTTTTAACTAAATCAAGGGCCATAACTCCGCTGTTACTGGTCCGATCTGGCAGGTTTTCGTTATTGCCCGAGCGTTCATTGATATTAACAATCAGGTTAAGTTTGGTAAATGTCGGATGAAAAATGAAGGCCCTATCGTCTTAACGAGGCAAAATATGTCATTTTTAACTAAATCAAGAGCAGTAACTCCGCTGTTACTTGTCCGAACCGGCTGTTTTTCGAACTTGGCCAGTAGAGATAAAAAAAAATTAAAACAATTAAAAAAAACTAAAAAAATAATAATAATAATAAAAAAAAGATAAAAAAAAATCTGGTAAAATTTGATAAAAATCAGATGAAAAATGAAGGCCCTATCGTATTTAATGAGGCAAAATATAACATTTTTTAACGAAATCAAGGGCCATAACTCCGCTGTAACTGGTCCAATCTGGTTGGTTTTCGAACTTGTCCGAGCTTTCATTGATATTAACAATCTGGTAAAGTTTGGTAAAGATCGGATGAATAGAATAATGAAGGCCCTATCGTCTTAACGGGACAAAATATAGCATTTTTAATTAAATCAAAGGCCACAACTCCGCCGTTACTGGTACGATCTGGCTGGTTTTTGAACTCGTCCGAGCTTTCATTTATATTAAGAATCACTTAAAGTCTGGTAAAGATAAGATGAAAATGAAGGACCTATTATGGGCGGCCATTACCGCCAAAAGTATGTTTTTAATAAAGCATACAGTCAAAGATGAATTAATTCATCTGTACGATATTTAATTCAATGTAACTTTAATTGATTCACTACCTTTTTTGAAACCATCTAATCAAACTTAAAACAATCCGATGCTTTGTGAAATAATCCGGAGTGTTTTTTCAAATCATCTAATAGAACTTGAAACGATTCAATGCAATGCTAAACAGTTCTGTCGGAAACATGAATGAAAGCAAGAGAATGTGAACCAATTTAAAAGTAACACAGTCAATTTACCGATACGTGAAACAATATATAGGAAACTGAATTAATGCAAGATCAAAGCACTCAATTCAATGACAGCAGAATCAATTTGACATAAAGACAAATGGCCGATATTGAACAGAATTAATACGATGTAAAGTGAATTAATTCAGTGCATTCCCAAACAGTTGTGCGAGGGCGCCACTTGCACATACATAAGCTAAGTTACTTTCCTTGATAAGCATCTAATTCAAGAGCAATAACTCCGCTGTTACTGGTCCGATCCGACTGGTTTTCTAATTAAAAAGAAAATGAAAACATCTGGTAAAATTTGGTAAAATTTGGTAAAGATCAGATGAAAACTGAAGGCCCTATCGTATTTAATGATATAGCATTTGTAACGAAATCAAGGGCCATAACTCCGCTGTAACTGGTCCGATCTAGCTGGTTTTCAACTGTGTCCGAGCTTTCATTGCTATTAACAATCTGGTAAAGTTTGGTAAAGATCGGACGGAAAACGAAGGCCCTGTCGTCTTAACGAGGCAAAATGTAGCATTTTTAACTAAATCAAGGGCCATAACTCCGCTGTTAGTGGTGAGATCCGGCTGGTTTTCGAACTTGTCCGAGCTTTCATTGATTAACAATGTGGTAAAGTTTGGTAAAGATCAGATGAAAAATAAAGACTCCATCGTCTTAACGAATTGAATTGAATTGAATTGAATGTTGTTTAACGGCTCATCAACACAGTTTAGGTTATTTAGAGCCGCCCCAGAGAGAGGGGAAGGATACATAGGAATCCGGGAACCGTACCCTACTCTTATTATCGAATAGATTCCTATGGTTCTTTAACGTGCTCAGAGGATAGACCGATACACGGGACCGCCCGGTTTACGTCCCCATCCGACGGACGAGGCTAAGGGAAAGTGTCTTGCCCAAGAACCAAGGACGGACAACGGACGGACGGACGGACGGACGGACGACGGAAAACTCGCCATCCCATAAGCTATGCTGGCCCTTGGCCAGTACGTAGAGCTAATAAAACAAGTTTTCATTATATCATAAACTGGTTGCATTTTATTATATTAAGACAAAATCGTGTTGTTTCAACATGATAACTATAAATTTAAATATTTCTGAATGACCCCCACACTGTGTACACTTCCTAACATACTCAGCACAGCTGCATTGTCCCATGAGACATGTGATAACTGATCATCTAGAAACAACATAAATGAATTTGGATACTCAAACATATTAACCAGTGTTGAAGCACTGACTGTGTGTGTGTGTGTGTGTAGTTCTGAGGTTTAAAGTCCCTCCACCAACAAACACGACAAGGTATCCCTGCCGCGATGGGCACAGTAGAGTCTGGACTGTTCTAGTTGAAGTGTGTTGGTTGATCTGGTGGTGCTGCTGTGTAGTGTAGTCGTTTCAGTTGTCTGTGTGTCGGTGGTTGTCGCTTTCGCTCTGTTGTTCTCGCTGTGGCGGTGAGGTTGGGGGGTCTGGACGACGTCTAGGTGGTGCAGTCTACATCCGTTACTGGAAACGATCCCCTTTAGGGCCACATCCATCACAGTATGACCCCTGCGCCGCACACACCGCCCGACGTCCTGTTCCCCTTCGATCTTCTGTCGAATGTAGGCCTTCCGGCCCGCCGACTAGACCTCCAGGATCTGTGAACGACAGATGATGTGTGCTGTGATGGGACGCAGGAGACATCTTCACTCTTAGTCAATCGGCAATCATTCCGTTAATGCTGCAGTAAAGTTACAGTTAAAATAAAAACGGTTCCGGCAGTCCCTGCAGTACGTTCGAGGGCGGTGCCGTCAAGGGTCGACCCAATAGGTCAACCTACATGATTGCTGACAGTGCCCACGCTGCGACGTGCACGCGGTGAATATCTAGGTGTTGAAGCAATGACCCTGTGGCCCGACATAAACTAGTCACAAGGGACCAACTAGTCTTAGGCCGGGTCAGGCCAAGCCAGGACAGGCTAGTTAGGCTAAGCCATGTTTCAGTGTATGCCGCTTGCAGTAGCTCCGCGTGTACGTAGTAATAGGTTATATGGTGATCTATGGTGGGTAACTAGGAAAACAGACAAGAAAAAATAATTTGAATTACCTCCCTTTCATATAAACTCTTAGCGTTGTAAATTTTATTATAGAAGCAAGGGACTCACGAAAATGTCGCGAACTTCTAAATAGCCTGTGTTTAGACATTCAATTCAATTCAATTATTTTATTCAGCATAAATTCATCGCCTATTAGACCCCTATTACAATGAGGCGGTTACATTACATTGAGAAGAGCATGTATAATGCTATTCATATACTTTTATTGATAGTTCAATTCAACTCAATTCAATTATTTTATTCAGCATATTACAATGAGGCGGTTACATTACATTGAGAAGAGCATGTATAATACTATCATGGAGTAAAGCTACAAAAGAGCACTTACACCTACTATTTTAAACAAACAATTTCGAATTGTATATAGCATAACTAATACAGAGGGGAAAATCATCAGAAAAAGAAAGAAAGAAAAGAACACTCTATACATATAATTTGTTTGCAGATAGTGAAGCAAAGATTCATCCATTAATCAATTATTATATTGTTTATGATATGTTGTTGTTGTTGTTTATTCCTTTGTGTCTATTATGCTCAGTTGTGAACTGAAATGTTCTATTCGGTTTTGTTATGTTTTGCCTGTCCTTGAGGACAAACGTCAAAATAAGTTTCAATTCTGATTTACTCAGTCGAGCGTCTTAGAATTGTCATCACTTGATCGTCGTGAGGCGTGAATGCTGAAACTATGCTTATAAAGAAACCTTATTATACATGTCGAAATTCAAGGTACTTTACATGATATTTAATTTGCAGAATATAAAGGTTGTTTTGGTAATTATACGCAGTTTTGTAGTAGGCCTAATACGCTTAATTATTGATTTGTGAAACGGTGGCTTAATTATGAAAAAAAATGACAAGAAAAAATACTATGAATTACCTCCCTTTAATATTAAAAACTTGTTCTATGTATAAGTTAGAGGCTATGAAGTGAAAGCGCAGCGACTGACCGGGGTTTCTTAATTGTTAAAGCCTCTAACTAACATACTGACGTCATATCGATTTTTTTCAAATTCAAAAAATTCATCACTGATTTTTCAGGACTTCAACCGCGGTGCAGTAATTCGGTGTGCACATGCACTACTGAAACATAACGCGTTCTAATTAAATTATTTCCTGTTATCTAGGCATTGCTTATTTCATATTACTTCTAAATGAAGCCAAATTCATGCACCATAACAAATTCTTCACACGATTCTTCCATACGTACAAAGATTGGCTTTGTAGTCTGGTACCCTTCCCCTACTGCGCTCGCTACTCTCGTGAAGAGAGAGTAGCGAGCGCAGTAGGGGAAGGGTACCAGACTATTGTCGTCTTCACTGGCGTGTCCAGCGTGATGGGGGGCCGCCGTGTTTGACCGGACTACTCCCCCCCCCCCACCCCACCCCCTCCCCACCCCCACACCACCCACCACCACCACCACCACCACCACGTTCTACACGTTTGATCTACTAAACTATTGGTTCGCATTGTTTCGGACGACGAGAACAAATTGTAATATTTGTTTGTTTAAATTCTATTTATTTGAAAGGGTTGTGTTTGTATTTAAAATGTCGCGGCCTCTCGTTAGTTTTTCTACATAGCTTGCATTTGTTAATTACTATTACTTATGAGAACAGTATAAAGCAAATTATTTTGGCAGAATTACTATGTATACTGGTGCAATTTATTACCAAATTAAACAGCAAAAGTGGAAAATATTTAGGTAAGCCATATGATTTGCCTGGAATGTCATGATACATTCAGAGTTTGATGTTTTTCTTTCAGGTAAACAATGCGATGCTAATTAACTAATTAGTAAAATGCATGTTAAACAAAGGTATTCTGGTTTAAAGTGTCCTATTATTTGTACAGAACAGGAATGCGTAATTTAACTGGTGCGGTCTTATATCTTGGTAAACTGACATCACAAGGAAACTTTCTGTTGTATCATCAACTTGTAAGGGGTTTAAGAGATAAATAGAATCTCACAATATCTTGCTAAAAAAAAAATAGAAAAAAAAGGAAGAAAAAGACAGATAATGCCTACCGACCTACCTTATTTTTTTTTAGAGCATGCAATAGGAAACACACCTATTTGTTTGGCCTGTAGGTCTTCTCCGATATATAGCTGTCATCCATTGAAGGATTTTCATATAAATGGGTGTTCTACATGAATTTCTTCAAAAAAATTAACCAATTTGCTAATTATTCGTAAAATTTTACGAATTGAATTGAATCGGAGTTTTAACGCGCACCAACACATGTAAGGTTATATGGCGATGTGATATAAAAGGACATTTAAAACTGTATTAAAGGTTATATCTCACCGTTTTGCTGTTTTTGGGGTCAATCATGAAATCTAAATACGATGTCCTACGATTTTTGTGGATTTCAACAGTAATTTTTACATAGAAAACATACTTTGAAGGCATGTATACCTATACTTGTTATGCGTACTGAATACTAAATAATGTAATTTGCGGGTAATGATACTCGGGCCGTGGGTACTGAATACGCTCTAAATTTGCCCTGAATTCTGCGTACCAAAAGTGGGGTAAACACCCCCATATAACCTGGCACAAATGTTCACCTCAACAAGACGACGTGGCGTGCGAAAAATCCAGGTCCGTAGTTCCAAGGTCAATGTCATACTTAGAGGTCAAATCTAGCCATAAAGCATGTAAGTCGTGTCCGATATATAACTTTGTCATCTATTGAAGGATTTTCATATACACATATCACACGTGTTCATCACAACAAGACTACATGTCACGCGCAAAATCCAGTTCCGTACCTTCAGTTTTAAGGTCACACCATCCCATGCTCCCCCACAATTATTTTTGCCCCCCCCCCCCCCCCCCCCCCCCCCCCCCCCCCCCCCCACACACACACACACACACACACACATCCCACTCCTGCATTGACATCCATACTATATACTGTCAATATACTAGTGTATTGGTCCGGGACCTTGGAAATTTATAAAAGTATGTCTGAAATATGTCGCGTTTTGCACGGTGATAACTTAACGTACATAATCAAGATCATCAAAGGTCGTAAATGGACCGCGAAACTTACCAAGATCCATCCATCCCTTCGGGGGCATAACAACACACACCAACTGTTCAAAAAATATTTGAATTTAGTCTTCATTTCATGACAATTGAGGTAATCCGAACCTTCTCTGACCCTAAAAGCCTTTTTTACGGTGTCCTGTTAGGGCCAAGTTACCATCGCATCTTATGATCGACCATCGCATCTTACCACCGACCATCGCATCTTACCATCGCATCTTACCATCGACCATCACATTTTACCACCGACCATCGCATCTTACCATCGCATCTTATCATCAACCATCGCATCTTAATGGCCCTAACAGGACACCGTACTTTTCTTTTGATTTTTTGTGGCTTTTTTGTGTGTGGCTTTCAGAGGAACTCCCGGGGGATTACTAAAAACACAGTCATGCACTTTCAACTATGTTTGCTGCGTCGGGTCATCTTTTTACGATGATTTAGCATAACGGATCGATCAATTATTGTTTATTATACCAAACTGCAATGATAAAACTGCATCTTTATCGATTGTAGTGACACAATAAAACATTTATGTTTTGCATTAACTATTATTTACTATATCCGCCATATTGTCATTTTGCATTTTAATTAAATTCCCGTGATACTCTTCTCGGAGCATAATTAGGGTCTAAACTTTAAAGATAAACAATTGGATGTTGTTCAGAAAAAAGGAAAAGATGATCTGAATAATATAACAAATGTTGGAAAATTTAATATTTTTTAACTTCGTCTGAAAAGATTGACCGTTACAACTTTATTAAGATTAATATAACACATGTTTTGGTTCAAATGGGTAAATAAATATATTGATACTCGCTTTAGATGCTTGAAATGTTAATTCAAAGCATACTTTCTTAGATATATTTACCTACAACCAAATTTTTGCTATAGGAACCGCTCTGACCGTACTCAGCCAGATGAAATATCAAAATCGTAAAAAGGGCTGGTAAGGTCAGAGAAGACTCGGATTGCAATTAAGGTTGCACTGCCTTTACTATTTACCAATACATATACGTCCAATATGTCAAAAAGTAACACAATGTTAACTAAATGCGTGCACTGAAAACATCTATAGGTAATTACAAGTAAGTTTCAATCCAAAATGTACAGTGGTTACCCTAGCAATCATCAAAAAACGCTACAGAATTGCTTAAAACAATCTGACATTCCCGTTCCATCTCTGACTTCACCGTTCGCACTTGTAAAACACATCTGACATTCCGGTTCGCTCTTTGTTTTTACCCTGTCGACTTTAAAATGCTATAACTCGAAAAGTTTTCATTATTTCAATGATATATTTTGTACATTTATACAGAAAGGATTGACGATCTTGATAAGCGTTTTCAATTGAATTACAATTGCGAATTGTGTTGATTCTAAAAATTTCATTGTTTTTACAAATCTTTGGACATTTATACAGGGTGCTACACGCACTAACGTCGTTTTATTACCGGATTTTTAAAGTGAAAGCTTCCTCTGTCATTCCTTTTCAAAACCTGCATAATCATTTTCCAAACATTTTAGCGAAATACGCAACAGAAAGCAAAAATACTAAACCCACCATTCACTTCCAACAATTTCGCCAATCTGACTCCTCTGCAACCATCTGACTTCGTTGAAGCCGGTTGATCAGTGTGTTCTGTATAATTATCTGTCTGTCTGTCTGTCGTAATGCGTACAATGTGCAAGACTTTTTTCTTTGTCTCGTCTGTCAGATCTGGACGTAAACCAGTCGGTCTCGTACGTTTTACAGTATAAGCAGTATACCATAGGCAGTATATATTAGTTAGTAGGTCAGATTTCCTAATTCCTATGACGTAGGAGACCTTGTATGTCCCTGGATTACCTATAGTGTGGTGGTGAGCCGCTAAAGAATGTTTAAGCGTCTCCGTGGCCGAATGGTTAACGACGTTGAGTTGTACATCTTCGTCTCTCACCGCTGCTGGTTCGAATCCCACTGGGAGCTCGGCTTGTAAGTGAGAAAGTGTCAATTCTTACAGATGACGAGAGGTCTACAATACTGGTCTACCCAGGAACAGTGGGTGGTCTGTCTCCACCACAAAAAAAAATCGACCGCCGTATATAACCTTACATGTGTTAAAAATAACATAAAACATCATAAAAACTCATTATTACTTATATAAAGAGCGCCGTTATCTGTCAGATATTATTCTACGATTAAGAGTCACAGAAAATGTGTCGTCTCATCTCAGAAAGTAGCAAACTAAATGGGAGGATATACGATTAATTATGATGATGGATTCTGCATAGTACGTCGACATTTAAATATGAGCGACGTTGTTGATTTCGCGATATCTCGATCATACGTTTGACGCATGATCCCGACGAATGACGGGATTGACCGAGTTTGTATGGAAAGCCTCGGCTGCCTTCTGTTGGCCTTTTGCATTTTGTGCAGTACGCTTCCTAAGTTGTCCTGTGCATTTTCTAAGTCGTTATGTGCATTTAGTAAGTTGTTATGTGCATTTAGTAAGTTGTTATGTGCATTTTCTATGTTGTCATGTGCATTTTCTAAGTTGTCTTGTGCATTTTCCAAGTTGTTATGTGCATTTTCTTAGTTGTTATGTGCATTTCGTAGGTTGTTATGTGCATATTCTAAGTTGTCTTGTGCATTTTCTAAGTTGTTATGTGCATTTCGTAAGTTGTTATGTGCATTTTCCAAGTTGTTATGTACATTTAGTAAGTTGTTATGTGCGTTTCGTAAGTTGTTATGTACATTAAGTAAGTTGTTATGTGCATTTCGTAGGTTGTTATGTGCATATTCTAAGTTGTCTTGTGCATTTTCTAAGTTGTTATGTGCATTTCGTAAGTTGTTATGTGCATTTCGTAGGTTGTTATGTGCATATTCTAAGTTGTCTTGTGCATTTTCCAAGTTGTTATGTGAATTTTCTAAGTTCTCATGTGCATTTCATAAGTTGTTATGTACATTTCGTAAGTTGTCTTGTGCAAACTACAAGTCGTCGTTAAGTAGACTTTTTATCGGAATAAGTTTTGAAGGAAACACCGGTAGAACTGGCGGCTCCAGGAGCGGACGCTATGCTCTGCCTAGATAAAAGAAATTGGGCTAGGTACATTATACAATAAATTCTTAGAACATTAAACTGATTTCAAAATGTGGAAGGGATTGTCTGACGTGGTGTTAATAAATCTTTGTCTGAAAAAATAAATAAAAATAATAATAAATAAATTAAAAAAATAACGTGTTATTTGTTTGTCTTTGTGTGTTATACACTATATACTAAGGTTATATACTAAGGTTTATAGCCCTCCATCTTTTAACCAATAGGACGTCCTAAAGGTATAGGTTCAATAGAGTCTGGACTTCACGTGTTATTTGTTGAAAACAAACATATTTTAAATACTCTGGGACTTTTTTCAGGAAAACTTAAAATATGTTTGTTTTCAACAAATAGCACGTTAATATCACTTTTATTTGAATATATTTTTCAATTTATTATCATTATTAATTGTTAGTTCACAACACTGATGGGTAGGGGATACGTGAGGTCGTCTTCTCCCTCCTCCCTCCCCCATGTCTCCCTTCTCCCTCCCTTATCTCCCTTCTCCGTCCCTTTTTCTCTCTTCTCTCTCAGAGTACTGATAAACACGGGACGAAATCCATAAACGTATCTATCGTGGAAACAGAACGTGTACGGCAGACAAGATAATGGTCAATTAAGGATTTTGATAGGATATAGACTGTTTTACCCCAAAACGACTCTCAAACTATAATAATTGTTCATAATTGTTTTTTTTTACAAACTTTCTATTTTAAAAACCTCACGCCCCTTTCTCTCCCGACTCCCGTCCTCTTGTCTTCCGACCCCCACCTTGTCTCCCGGTCCCGCCCCTTATCTTCCGTAACTACGGCCGCCTGTACCACACCTCCTGATACTGCCACCCGATCTATTGTTTTCAGACCAAGATTTATTAACTCCACGTCAAACAATCCCTTACACATTTTGAAATCAATTTTCTGTTCTAAGAATTTATTGTATAATGTCCCTAGCCCAATTTTGTTAAAGTAGAGCATAGCGTTCGCTCCTGGAGCCGCCATTTCTACCGGTGTTTCCTTCAAAACCTATTCCGATAAAAAGTCTACTTAACGACGACTTGTAGTTTGCACAAGACAACTTACGAAATGCACATAACAACTTACTAAATGTACATAACAACTTACGAAACGTACATAACAATTTAGAAAATGCACATAACAACGTAGAAAATGCACAAAACAACTTAGAATATGCACATAACAACTTACGAAAAGCACATAACAACTTAGAAAATGCACATAACAACTTAGAAAATGCACATAACAACTTAGAATATGGACATGACAACTTAAACAATGCACAGAACAACTTAAACAATGCACATCACAACTTAAACAATGCACATAACAACTTAGGAAATGCACATAAAAACTTAGGAAATGCCCAAGACAACTTAGAAAATGCACATAACAACTTACAAAATGCACGTAACAACTTACTAAATGCACAGGACAACTTAGAAAATGCACATAACAACTTACAAAATGCACAGGACAACTTAGAATATGCACATAACAACTTAGGAAAATCACATAACAACTTAGAAAATGCACATAACAACTTAGAAAATGCACATAACAACTTAGAATATGTACATGACAACTTAAACAATGCACAGAACAACGTAAACAATGCACATCACAACTTACGAAATGCACATAACAACTTAGGAAATGCACAAGACAACTTAGAAAATGCACATAACAACTTACAAAATGCACATAACGACTTACGAAATGCACAGGACACTTAGAAAATGCACATAACAACTTACAAAAGCACATAACAACTTACGAAATGCACAGGACAACTTAGAAAATGCACATAACAACTTACAATATGCACATAACAACTTACGAAATGCACAGGACAACTTAGAAAATGCACATAACAACTTACGAAATGCACAGGACAACTTAGAAAATGCACATAGCAACTTACGAAAATCACAACTTAGAAAATGCACAGAACAACTTAGAAAATGCACAAGACGACTTGCAAAATGCACATAACAACTTAGAAAATGCACAGGACAACTTAGAAAATGCACAGGACAACATATAAAATGCACATAACAACTTACTAAATGCACATAACAACTTAGAAAATGCACATAACAACTTACGAAATGCACATAACAACTTACGAAATTCACATCACAACTTAGAAAATGCACATAACAACTTAGAAAATGCATAACAACTTAGAAAATGCACAAAACGACTTACAAAGCGTACTGCACAAAATGGAAAAGGCCAACAGAAGGCAGCCGAGGCTTTCCATAAGTTTGTGCGATTGACATGGTTGTGAAACAAGGTACGACAAATCCGCGCAGTAATATTGTTGCCAATAATCCCTGCCACACCATACAAATCACGTGACGATAGCTGAGGCCATGTGATTACAAAAAATGGCGATACACTAGGTAATGCTTGGTACCGCAAACCCTTGTCGTAACCCACAGACAATTGGCAATAACATCTTCAGGCAATAACATCTTCACCTTGTTGAAAACATTCAACCTGTTTTGGCTTGGGTCATAGATTTAAATACGTATGTAGGTCTGTGCTTGGGTGTAATCTCTTTATTAAATTTACGCACAGCTTCTGTAATGTTCTCAACGGAATACATGTTTGTTTACAAGCAACCAAGTAACCGGTGTTCATATTCGCTAAAATTGATTTTTTTTAATAAATAAATTATTTTTGTAACCAGATACCGTTTTTCACACTATTTTCCTATATAAGAACAAAGCAAGTTGAAATATCTAAAAAAAAAAAAACTTACTGTGCATTCCAGGGTGCCTGTGAGTCAAATATGAATCGATATTTTTTTTTATTACTTACTATATGTTTGCTTACCTGATATGGTTAGACAGAATGAAAATAGACGCTCCTGGATCTGTTTACAATCTTGCGATAGCCATCCGTTATGCTTCACAAAGCCTAAAATTCATTTTGACCCCATTGTTTATATTGTAAAAATTGAAACAACATGGCGGCCTTATTTTTAGAAATTGTCGTCTGCGCATGTCTGTTTCTAGGGTTCGGATGTACCAAGTAAAACGTAGGTTATTGCAGGGTGATGTTGTTGTTCAATGTTCAGCACCTCCGGCAATCGATCATACTCATCCTTTATTTTGGAATGAAAAATATTATATCTAGCAAATAAAGGCTAGGTAAATAGTATACTGCATTTACATTTTGTTATTTAAACCACTAGTGGTCAACTGATTTTTTAAGTCACCCTACCCTAGAAAAATTGAATGTTCCGCTGTCGCCATTTTGGTTTTTGGCTGTCAATAAAATTACATGTAAACATGGGTGTTCAGAATGATTTTTTGACTTTGTGAAGCTTAGAGGATGGCTACTCGAAGATTGAAAACAGATTCAGGAGCGTCCGTTTTCATTCTATTCAATCATAATTATCAGGTATGAAAACATATTGAAAGGAATAAAAAAAATCTCGATTCATATTCGACGCATAGGTACCCTGAAATGCACAGTAGCTGGATTTCAGCTATACATTTGTGTGGTGGCAGTGGTTACTGTAACAGAAAGGGGAAGTAACCACTGCGGGGAGTTTGAAGGTACGAATCCTGCATTCGCAACATCTCGATCATACATTTGAAGCATGATTCCGAACGAAGAATGACGGGATTGGCAGAGTTTGTGCGATTGAACTTGTTGTGAAACAAGGTATGAGTGTGGGTATGCAACGCGATTTTTCCCATAAAGATTGGGCACTGACTCAAATCTCTCATAATCTCGTATGAAACTCTGTAAAACTCCCAAATAGCGTTCTTAATTTTCCCTTCTTATAGAAGAAAGTAATATTTCTACACACAGAATATAATTCTCTTTAATATGAGACCAGTTGCAGACTCCTGCTGAAAAAATGACCATTCTATACAGCTCCAATTTTCACCAAAAACTACGACAACAACAACAACAGGAAGTAGCATACAATAGATCATAGCCGGTCTTTTCACATGTGTTGATATTTTTGTAAACATAGAAATATTTTGAAAATACCATTACATTCTAAATATAAACGTCTTTAATTTGAGACCATTTGCAGATTGTTGCTTTAAATGACAATTTCTATAAAATTACCAATGAAAGTGCATACTTGAAATTGCGGATATTTTCGATGCAAATCTCTGATTTATTACGTCTTGGTATAATATGTACATTTTCAAATGTATAATGGGTCAAGTATGAAATAGGTAAATTGTAATGAACAATTCACCGGATAACGCAATTTATCCGAAATTCGATGGACATTTAAATGCGTGTATACTGAAGGAAATGTGTGTAGTTGTTGTTTTTGACATCTTTATACATATGAAACATTTTCTGTTTAAATAAGTACGAGGTGTTGGAGATCGGATGAAGAATGAGGTTACCACCTCAAATATGCCTCCATCAGAGAGCGAACCAAAGCGGGGCAGACGTCTGTAGCTCAAAATATTTAGCAATTTATTTAACATAATTACTGAAATTCCGTAAAGGGAAATACCTCTAGCCCAAATATCAATTATTAAAATCTTATTCAAATGGCCTTCGTAAGCCGAGCGGTCCCGTGTATATATGGCGGTCCCGTGTATATATGTGGGGACGTAAGCCGGGCGGTCCCGTGTATCTGTGTGGGGACGTTAGCCGGGAGGTCACATGTATCTGTGTGGAGACGTAAGCCGGAGGGTTCATAATATCTGTGTGGGGACGTAAACTGGGAGGTCCCGTGTATCTGTGTGGGGACGTAAGCCGGGTGGTCCGGTGTATCTGTGTGGGGCGTAAGCCGGGCGGTCCCGCGTATCTGTATCGGGACGCAAGCCGGGCGGTCCCGTATATCTGTGTGGGGACGTAAGCCGGGCGGTCCCGTGTATCAAGCTGGGCGGATCCGTGTATGAAGCCAGGCGGTCCCGAGTATCTGTGTGGGTAAGTTAGCCGGGCGGTCACGTGTATCTGTGTGGTGACGTAAGCCGGGCGGTCCTGTGTATCTGTGTGGGGACGTAAGCCGGACGGTCCCGTGTATCTGTGTGGGGACGTATGCCGCGCGGACCCGTGAATCAAACCGGGCGAACCCGTGTATCAATCCGGGAGGTCCCGTGTATCTATGCGGGGACGTAAGCTGGACTGTCACGTTTATCTTTGTGACGACGAAAGCAAATATACTTATGTGCGTAGGAGTGTTTGAGATAGTGAAAAGGAGGGATGGGGGAGTGGAAGGGCAATAATATTTATCTTTGTGTTGTTTTCTATGGCTATTCCCTGAGACAGAGCATTGCAAGGCACAAGCACATTTGTTGTTTTTTGTTGTTGTTTTTTGTTTTTTTGGGTGTGGTGGGGGGATGGGGAGGTGTGTCAACATATACTTTAGCAAACAGTATAGGGTGGGGTTGGGTGTGATGGGTGGAGAAAAGGCAAAATATGTCCTCTCAGATTATTCAGATTATTGGAGTTGGGGCCTCTCCACACGTTCCTATGCCTGTATAAAACAAATTCCACTACAATACTACAATACAGATTTTGAAAGTAAACGCAACCCCCGTATTATTTTCTCTGTCTATACATTTTATTCCATCGAAAGTATGGTAGCTATATGTTAAAGTTACCATCATCAGTTCAGTGGAAAAGTATATATACATTATTGTACATTATCTGGTGTTAATTTTAATCTCCGACTCAATTTCATAACAAGTTTACGGCGATAATAATATCCTATGGTTACCATTATATGTCCCTCTAATCGTCAAATTTACGTGAAGCACAACAGAGACCGCTAAACAAGTTTGCCGGGTGACAGAATGCGTTTCTGCCACATTGACGAGGCATTGGTACCCCTGGCGATGGCTGAGATAATATAGGACACGGTGTTCTTGGACGCATGGGTCGAGAACCTCTGGGACAAGTAAGCGTTTTCAGTGATTGGCGCGATTGGAGCGATTGGACTGCTTGGACAGCTTGGACTTCTTGGACAGCTTGGACAGCTGGGACAGCTTGGACTTCTTGGACAGCTGGGACAGCTTGGACAGCTGGGACAGCTTGGACTGCTTGGACAGCTGGGACAACAGTTCGTCTGCAACATAGACCGGAGCCATCACTGGGTGAAGGTTGACAGAATGCCCCCGCGCCACATGTACCAGTTGGCATTGTCCCGCTGGACCCCATTGAGGATGGGCAAGTCTGTTCTGGAATAAGGGTTTCGGTTCCACTTTGGCATCTTTTGATGTTCGGAGCGATCGCAGAAAAAAGTCCTGCAGAAGCTGGTATGGGTTCTGTTAAAAAATAAACGGTTGTCTATATAATGCATTATTTATATACTAGTTTATCTTCTGACAAATATATTATACTAGTTTATCTTCTGACAAATAAAGCATATTGGAAATATGTGAACTAAGTTATTCAATCACATTAAAGACAGTAAATAAACATGAACATACATTTAAGAAAGTAAATAAACATGAAACATTTAATACGTATTACCGTTTTAACTAGTGAATGATCATTCAAATTAATATGTTGACATAATATAACTCACTGATACAGTCGCAGGTTCGGCACCCATTAGCATCTGGCACGCTGCCGAATTTACATCGGCCAAAACACACACTGGCTGGGCACATGAAACTATCTTTAAAACAGAAAACTCAGAGTTAATACGGCAGGGTGTTGTATTTTGGCACGGATTGTTAAAGTTTGTAAGGGTCAGCCGTGGTGCAATTCTGATGGGAACAGCTTACCTTGAGATTTTATTGGCGGCGATCTAAAGAAAGGAAAGAACGCTGCGTCTATTTCAGACGTGTATTGGAATTTAGCAGTTGATACCTGTTATATCTTTACAGAAATAAATAGGGACCCCGTCAAAAATGACTGGACTGGTGTAAAATTATATTTTCCATGCAAAGCATGCTAATTATTATTGATCAACTTAACTGGAAAAAAACTGATTGAATTTAATTCATAATGTAATTGTTCTTATAAACAATCCTTTTTTTTTCCAGTTCTTAAATTCTGTTTTAACTTTTCAAACCAAAAACATGTTTTATGACATTGCATGGTTATTCCACTGTATAGAACAAAAATAGGCTCCTAATTTGGCATATGGAAAAAATAACAGTGGCTCACTTGTTGGTTAATTATTTTTTACTTCTGGCATATCACAAAACGTGTCTGGTTGACGCATTTCTGCTGAGTGGTATTTGTTATTTAATTTTCATTGATATCATTATTGTGCAGTGCTAAATGTCCTTGACAATGGTTATACATGGAAAAAAATGCTGAAACCAAATTTTTGTGTTGTCACCTGGTCTCTTCCGACTTGACTTTCACCTTGTTAGTAAAACACTTCGTGAACGTCTGGAGAAAAAACTAATCAAGGAAATTTCGTTCTGTTGTGAATACTATACGATAAATGTTATTTAAGTCCCGTAAAGTATTATGAAAGACAATTATTTACATACACACAAAATGTTGTTTGGGGGGGGGGGGGTCGTGTGGGGCCTAGTGAGTAACACACTGCTGATATGGGAACACAACAAACAGGGGGGCGGTGGGACTGGGGTGCCGCGCATATTAAAGGGATTGGAGGCGATCTGGAAGAAGTATGGACTTTAATCCAAATACGAATTAAACCATCATAATTTGCTTTAGTATCATATACACTAAACTAGGCCCCATGATCCGTTCGATTGAATTAGTGTTAATGAAAGAGTTTGGTCTGAAAAACCAGACCCGTTGGCTAGTTCTTTATTGTATAAATCATTAATAGTAATGTACAGGATGATTTACGGCTCTTATAAATGTTTTGTGATATATACTTACCTTACACTTGTGTGCATCACCGTTAACATTATAAACCACAGGTGACTTTATATTCATGGTTGATTGATTGAATTGGATTTTATAGTCGCACCAACAGCTAAGGTCATATGGCGACTTTCCATCTTCCAATGGTGGAGGAAGACCCCAGGTGCCCCTCCGGGCAATTTTCGTGCACGGGCGGGCACCTGGGTAGAACCACCGACGTTCCGCAAGCCAGCTGGATAGCTTCCTCACATAAAGATTCATAGGCCCCTGAGGGATCGAACCTACAGCGGTGAGGGGCAAGAGATTTCAAGTCAGAGACGTTAACCACTCGGCCACGGTTGAATAACAAACACCAGCCAAGGTCGTTGAAGTTTTCAGACCAAAATGTTCATCCCAATACCATATGCGCCTTATTTTAATGGTGAATGTTGTTTAACGGCTTATCAACACAGTATAGGTTATTTAAAGCCGCCACAGAGAGAGGGGAAGGATAACTGAAGCGCATTATGGTGGTTTTCATTTGTATTTGGATGGCCGCCTGAATCACTCTTAAAGATCCCCCAAGTACCTTTAAATATCCAAAGGAATACATTATACAGTAATAGTAGGCCAGGGTTCCCGGATTCTTATATATCCTTCACGTCTTTCCAGGGAGCCTAGAAATAACCTAAAAATATCTCCTCAAAATAATGTATGGACCATGTTTAGATTTGGGTCAATTTTTAAAGTGTTAAAATTGAACCAGTCTCTTTTACAGGTGTTCCGTTACACGCATGCATTAATTATTTTATTAAAAAATATGAAATCTGTAATATTTAATATTTAAAGTTTACGTAATTATTAATGTTGTGGTCCTTAAATTAGTATGAGGCGTACAAGTTGCTGAGCTGTTAATTAAACAACAATTCAATTTACCCCATTACGTGGTCCCACTTACTTCCATTAAGCGATGGGAAAGCTTATTTTAGCAGGATTTTATAACGGATATTTCAACAATAAAACACAATTAAAAACATTTTTACTGGAAAAATGCGATAACTTGTCTAAAATTACCCATAAAAAGTTTGTATTTTACAATATGCAAACTTTTTAAGCCGAAATTAAGGTTTTATTTCATACCCCAGCCAACCCCGTTTATCTTTCTTGGAAAAGGGGTTGGATGGGTTGTAAAGTTAATACTCGGATCAGGCAATACCATATGAAATTAAGAAAATCTTACCGCTGGCTGGTTGCAATTTCACTGGAACCAACAGGTTCCCGAATAATAAATATCCGTAAATCAACATCATCGTCGTCTGCATCTGTATCATCATCAGTGTGGTACAATGTAACGCTGTTTACGTGTATATAAATGGCGTATGTACTTATATAGTGATATATCAACGTATAGTCCAGTTAATTAATCGTCAAGTAGGCCAGACCTAAAAAAAAAAGAGAACAGAAATAATTTTAACGGTTCTTTAACTCTTTTTTTTCTCTCGATATTTTCATAAAAATCCTTCACTGAGATCACATGCCTAGTATGTCTTTTAGGAGCAAATACGCTGATAAAATGGGGGAAATCCTTGTCAGAAGAACTGAATTTCCGGCGTGCAAAGATAAACTGTATTTACGGCGAGAAGAAATAACGATGACCTAAAACCTAAACGGCAATCTTGATTACTTTAAAATCCGCGGTGTGTCGTTAGTTAAAGTTGTTTTTTTCATAACTGGCATATTTGAAAAGTATTAATAATTTGAACAGTTCAAGGCAAATTGTCAACTAATTGTTGATTATATCAGAGACGTTATAAACCAGAGATTGGTATAATATGCTTTCAGATAGAAAATACTCGAAATTTCACGTATGCATTTCATTTCTAACTGTATAAAAATTGTCATTTCTTTAAAGAAAATGGTGCAAAAGGTCTCAAATTAAAGAATATTATGTTTAAAATATAGAAGTATTTTTAAAATAGTCTATATTTACTTAAAATGTCGACATATATTATTTAAAAAGTCCGACTTTGGCCTATTGTATGCTGTTGTTGTTGTTTTACTGAACATATTAATTGTATAGAGTTATTTCTGTCTCAAATATAAGAGAAAATGAAGAACGAGTTTTGGCAGCTTTACATTGTGGCATACGTAGTTTTGTGAGATTTAAGTAAGCGTTCACTCTCTACTTCTTAGATTTCTGATTATATTGCACACTTTCTTTTATTTACCCATGCTAGAATAACAAGAAATAACAATAGCTGTCGGAGTTCAGCGCGCTCGACTTTCGAGGCCTTGGTAATGTATTACGAACTTGAAAAAGGTCCATAATTCTGCTTAACTGCATAACATATAATTATGGTATTTGTCTCTATGCCTTTTCTTGACAGTGAATACATGTTTGAAGGTTCGTTGGCTTATTTAAAGGGACTTCCGCGTTTTAAGATTGAAGTTTAAAAAAAGGGGGCATTATTCCGCTTAAATGTGTAACAGAGTTAAGACCTTTTCTGTCGACAATGTTTCACGTCATAGTTAGTTAAACCACAGACCTAATAACAAAATTGATTTATTAATATGTCTGTGGTTAAACGCATTAATTTGCATTGAGAAAAGTTTATGAGTCGAATATATCCACCAATTTAAAATCATTTCATATACCAACTTTCTTATATTATTAAACCATTATTTTTAAATATTATTTGGATTAAATCATTGAACACATTTTCTAAATGAAGAAAATGCCCTAGTTCAGGGTGGTGTTGTGGGATAAAGAAAGTGTACCGAAATATTTGTACCAATTTCTTTCGGTTTTAGTTGTAATTTGACTGGCCTACTTTCACTAGTGTAAGAGATACGGAAATATTTAACATATATTCTTTACATTAGTTTTTTTCAGACTGTATGTTAATTAATGTTTAATATACGGGATGTAAACAATGTTGACGGATGCGGATACAACAAGACATTCACCATCATATATAACAGTTACCGCATCCTTTCCCTCTAGGCATAGCTATAAATTATTGTGCGGTAAGGATATACAACAATATATGTCAGGTGATACAGATTGTGTTTGTTCGGTGTTTAACGTCATTTTTCAGCACATTTTAGAGTATGTATGACGGTCGATTGTTTGTGTTGGAGGCAAGACCACCATTTATTCCTGGGTAGAACCAGTACTGTATATACCTTAAGCCATCCGTAAGAATCGACATTTTTCACGCTACTAGTGGGATTCGAACCATCAGCGGTGCGAGACGAGAATGTTTACAACCCATTGTCGTTAACCCCTCGACCACGGAAGCACCTGGGTGATACAGGAGGATGTAACCCCCCCTACCCCCCGAGTACCGAATACTCCTTAATTCGAGGTCCGAGTACTGAATACTCCTTATTTTAGAGACTGAGTACTGAATACTATTTAGCTCAGGACAAAAATTCTGAGTATAAAATTACAAAGGGCAATAACTCTAATTTGAATGATGATAGAGTTACGGTTCTTGCACTCTGCACTACCACTCACTGTCCTCTATCATTGCAGTCCCATCAGTAGTTTCGAAGAGATGCTCCGGACAAGAAAGTGTGATAGACATACGGAAAATTACAAAGGGCAATATATCTAATTTTAACGATGACAGAGTTACGGTTCTTGCACTCTGCACTTCCTCTCATTGCCCTCTATCATTCTGTGAAGTTTCATTGCAGTCTCTTCAGTAGTTTGAATATACGCTCCGTACAAGAAAGTGTGACGGACATATATGAACATTGTTGTTTCATAAAACCGGGCCCAGCATTTCCGGCTTATTAATTGGTTGTTATCAATAAATGTCCTGAGCGCTTCAGGTGGTACCAAATGTGCTATCGCCACATTTAAATAGCTAATCGATTTTTTTTTAAATTATAAACCTATAACAGCCCCTCCCCACACCCACCCGCCCCGCACGTATAGCTGTTGTTTTAATAGAACCAGAGACATAGGTACAGAGACTAGTCTGTCATTTCTTGTTTTTCAAAAAGATATTGATAGTCTACATAAAAAAATAGGCAGAAAAATAGTTGAGAATGTAATGTTATATTATTATAGTAACAAAAAAGACATTTTGAAATTTTTATTTTAATAGAACTCAGATGAAACTGATTTAGTGTATTACCAGCCTAATAAATACATTTGTTTTATTGGGTACCAAAATTAAAAATAGAATCCTTGCAGTTCGTGCATTTAAAAATTCCTCTTTTTGAAAATATCAGGCTTTGTCAGGATTGTATTATGGCAGCCCGGAATAAAGCGAAAAGGCACTTTGGTTTCCGAGCTGTGGGATAACATTGTATTTGTCATGTATAACTTATTCTCACAATATATTTTAGATCTATTTCATCAATTTTCTTTTCAATTCTGAAGGTAAGCTGGTTTAAAATGCAAAATCCTTTCAAGGTTTCAGAGGACAATAATTTCATATTATGTATTTCTTCACTATTTATTGGATAATGTTTCAGAAGGCCAAATACAATATTAGTATTGTATCTTCTTGTCATGATTATATCTATCTTCACTATTTATTGGATAATGTTTCAGAAGGCCATATACTATATTAGGATAGGGTATAAAACCCACTCACAACTCCCCGGAAATACAGCCCAAACTTTTTTGGGGCCAAAATGTATGGCAAGCCGTTTTAACATTGAATACCTATTCAGCAATACTGAAAATTATTTGTATGATATCGGCAATTATTTAGCGATATAAAAAAAAATAATACCGATATCGCTAAATAATTATTGATTTCAGAAATTATTTATCGATATCAGACATTTACAGTAATTATTTAAACAAGTGTAATCATAACGAATAATAAGCGATATCGAAATTTGAATTTGTTAATTATTTTTAACTATTTGATTAAACGGAATTACCTTTAAGAATTGAACAAAGAATCGATCATATAACACGTTATGGCGTTAACAAAGTAAAACAACACTTAAAAGTTATAAAACACATTATAATTCAATTATTTTATTCAGCATAAACATCATACAATGTTCATCGCCTATTACAATGAGCGGGAATATATCCTACCCTTAAAAAAAACACACCTCCATAGTTTCGTTTATATCGAATTTTATATACAACTAAACACAAAGTGAAACAACAATTAAAAGTTACAAAACACATTATAATTCAATTATTTTATTCAGCATAAACAATGTTCATCGCCTATTACATTGAGCGGGAATATATCCTATCCTTAAAAAACACACACCTCCATATTAAAACAGCTTGAAAATAAGGACTGAGCACTGGGACATTCCATTCCTAATTAAACATGTTTTTTCTCATTATTTTTCTTCGTCAGTATCTAGAACTCGTAGGATATATTGCCAAAACACTTTAAATTAGACAATAACATTAAAACAGTGCGGTGTACCAAACATTCGACACAACCATCCTTGAATCATCCAACTCTTTCTCCCTTCTGAGTATTGAACTATACACCATCCTCAGACCATGATATTAGCTTTAACTATCCCACAGCCACATCTTCACCAACCAAGTAAATCATTAATTACAAAGTCATCTTTTATCATAATTAATCTACATAAAAATACATATGTATGTCCGCTAGACCATTCTACATTAATATATACTAATTTTAATTATAGGAACACGATAGTTTATGAAAATAATATTATGAGTAAGACTGGTCCATATATGATAATCACTTCTGATAACAGGTCTCGGAAAGTTATTGCTAGATTACAAAGTGAAAATAATATCTTTTTAATTATTTGTTTGTGCGTACACATACTTAATATTAAATTAATTCATTCTGCGTTGAAATAAAACATGTATAAGAAAAAGTATTAACCCGTTAAAGAGTTATAGTGCATACCGTACACACACACACACACCCTATATTTTAACTATTTATAAAATCGTCCCGAAATATTCTAGTAGCCACCAAAAAGGGACGTAACTGTGTTCAGCTGTCGAAAGCGCACTCTATTATGCGGGACCTAAAACACCTAAAAGCCGGAATGAAGGCCCGATTATCAAAATTAGACCTTTATTTACATTTTATGATATTTTTGTACATTTAAATGGTAATATTTGGTTTTAAAATTCATTTTGTGAGTTCTAAATACTAAATAGTGTGTTGTGCGAGTACTGCGTACCAGGCTCGTGCGTACTGAATACCGCCTAAAACGCCATCAATACTGAGTACCAAACGGGCGGGTTTCAGCCTCATACAGTGACAGTGTAATTATATATGGAATCAGTTCGGTAAATGTCAACATGTAGGTCTTACCCCTCTATTATCTCCCCTGAGACAAAAGAAAAATAGAAAATAATTCTAAGATTTTCTCCATTTTAGGCAATTGTTAATTCGAAAAAGAAAAAAAATCTTTGCTTTAGCATAGGCCTATATCTGCAGTGTAAAAGACAGATGCTACAGAAAAGTCCATGTTGATTTGAGGTTTCATTCAAATTTCAGAAGTGTTTTGACCGAAGCACCACATGTTCAGCTAGAAGATCAGTGTATGAATTTCGTATTTTTCGTAGGGGTCACATACACATGGGATTTAAAAGAATTCAACCTGGTAATTTTTTTTTTAAATTGCAGATATTTGATCAATGAAGATTATAAGCCTAAAGACATGTTTCAAATTGTGTTGATCCACAAACGTTACACTATGGGAAAATTAATGATGGTGAGACGTAGAGTGAATATAACGAAATATTACATTTTTGTCTGTGATTTGTATAGGAAATACTGGGAATAGAAAAGCAATATCTACTCGTTTGCTCTACTGGGAAGTGGGAGATATTTCCCAGTACGGAACATTGCTCGGCCTTTTCCGTCAGTGACGGAAATGCCAAAGACGTTCCGATTGTTTTACGGACGTCTTCGTCAGATTCGTCACCAATCGGAACAATCGGAACTCTTCGCCAATTTCCGTACTCGGGAATAGTGGCTCGGAGAGTATTGGGTGCCGCTCAATGGTTTTTTCCATCAAAATGCAGCATTTGGTTCGGTTTTCGATTGTAGCTCTCCGCAAAATAGTGCTCTTCTATATAATGTTGTATTGATGAAAATATTGCAGATAAGTGAGTGATTTTGATCAATTTCTTGATATTTTATCGCTATGACCGATAAATTATACTTTTTAACAAAATAAATCCCGTAGTTGAAATCAAGACGTTTCGGCCCCAAACAGTTCGTTCGGTCCCAAACAGTTCGTTCCATATAATGACTGACAGTTTGGAAGCATTTGTTGAGTTTTCCAAATATATACTTTAATATTACGGTTGAATTGAAGGGAAAGGAGGAAGAGACATTGTAATTATGATTATATCATATTATGGGAGTGATTGTTTACCGTTTTGTCAGTCGAGAGTGATATGTCAGCTGCATGCATATATGAACTTGATATTGTATCAGTAAATCAATTAATAAAACTCTAAACAAAGAAAGATATGACTCATGAAGTCCATACTGACGTCCATGGCGTCCATGGTACTTGATATATTGTTAAATTACGTTTATATGGTCTGCAAGTATATATTTTTTCTCCAATCCACAGACATTAGGGTACACCTTTGACATGAGGGTTAGTTTATTGCAAGATATAGATCGTATACATATATCATCTAGTGAAAACATTCCAGATATCATATATTTAATATAAACAATATGAAAATAGTTTATTTAACACTATGTGATCAATGATTACATCATTTTATTTTATAAGGGCTTCTTGAAGCATCAAACATTTTTAAAATGTTTAAATTTCAATCGGAGGCTCTAGTGTGTTTTACAAAAGATGGTTTACAGGAGGAATAACTTTTATCAATGACATTTTAAACAAAAATGGAAATCTTTATTCATACATAGAATTGAATGAACACTATAATATACAGTCCAATTTTCTTGAATATGAAGGTATTATAACTGCTGTCAGGAATTATTTGGCAAACCTGAATATTGTGCATCTAGCCTGTAACAGCCAAACCCTATTCGTCCACTAATCCTATCCTTAATTCTACATCATGATTAGAAATAATGTATATCCCAAAGCATTAAGTAAATGGAAAAATGAAGAAATGTTCCAAACTTTGAATTTGAAAGATTATATGCCTTACCTTATAAAATAACAAAAGATCCTAAGTTACCTTGGTTTAATTTAGAATCAACCATAGGATATTTGGAACAAATTACCTTTTATCTAAAATGAATATTATTAATAACGATATGTGCAGCTTTTGCAAAGATACACCTGAAACTATCCAACATCTGTTTTGGAACTGTGGAGCAGTAAAAGAATTCTGGTCAAACCTCAAACTTATCTTACAGAAAAATGCAATACAGCATTCGTAACTTTAACAGAAACAGATATTTTTATTTGGAAATAGTAAATTTAATACTGTTTTGAGCAAAATCATCATGCAAGCAAAACTTTACATTTATCGAAACAAGATGCAACGTCAAATTCCACAGCTTAACCTTTTTAAACCGTATATAATATCTTTATACAAAGTTGAGAAACTAATCGCATATAACAACTTAAAAATGAATACGTTTGAAACCATGTGGAGTCAATGCCTTGCTAGTATCATGAGTATAGAGACAATTTACTTTGTTGATTTTTCCAGTATCAAACTGTAGCAAATAAACTTAATGTTTTCATTCTGGGACATGCAAAGCTTAGCTTACTAATTAGAAATAACATACCCTTGCTTATATCTTGATCTTCCTTAATCAACCTTCTTGTTTTTTATAGATTTTTTTTTTTTTGAAAGTTGTGTATATTAATCCTTTAAAACTATCCTAAAACATTGTCCTTTGATAATGGATTTATATACAGATATATAACACAGTATGGGTTATTGTTTTTTTCTCTTTCCAAAAACAAAATGTGAGAAAAAATCAGTTTAGCATGAAACAATGTTTATTTTTGATACTATAACATTAAAATTATCTGTGTAAAGCAAGTCTGTATGTATTGACAATGTGGGTTTTTTCACCGGGTTTTGAAACAAAAAATAATTTCTTTAGGGCTGGCATGGCGCAGTCGGTAGCGCGGCGGATTTGTAACCGGAGGCCCCAGGTTCAATCCTCCGTGGCGCCACTGAGTTTCGTCGGTGTGTTCTTGACCAAGACACTTTCCGTTAGCCTCGTCCGACGGATGGGGACGTAAACCGGGCAGTACCGTGTATCGGTCTATCCTCCGAGCACGTTAAAGAACCATAGGAATCTATTTGATAATAAGAGTAGGGCACGGTTCTCGGATTCATATCTATCCTTCCCCTCTCTCTGGGGCAGCTCTAAATAACCTATACTGTGTTGATGAGCCGTTAAACAACATTCGTTTCAATTCAATTCATACATTTTAATCATTTATTATTGTTTTTTCCCCCATAACCTAGCACTAGTCCTTCATAATAAGACTTTGCACTTTGAACACCGTATTTCACATTTTTTGTCTCTTTTTTTTGTCTTTTTATTTTTTAACTTTTTTTTTATTTTGCCTAAATGTGAACAGTAGTCAATATGAAAAAATAAAGATCACAATAATGAAGATTAAACGTGAAAAAAGCTACTGTATGATATCTAAAAATGGATATATATTTACATAATTGTTATAAACTTCCATTCTTGGCATTGATCTCAGCTCTCTGAAGCGCCCAGTGAAAAGATGGAGCTATTATTTTTCAACATTTCAATTAAAGACACACCCGGTTAAAATGAGATACCGGTAATAAATATAATAACAGTCGTGAAAGAAAAGAATGTAGTTAGAAGAGTTTATGGATGTGTAAACGTCTTGAAAACTGGTCGACATCACATGTTAGGTTTCATCCTGCGCTAAAACGACCACTCGTTAGTCTCTGTTTGGCTACCAAGATTTAAAGGGCAAAGGTCATAGCAAAAAGAGAAGAATACGGACAAAAGAGGGCCTCAGGGAAGATTTTTGTAAATATATGGTAAACATATTTAAAAAAGACCTATTATTGTAGCAAAATAACATTGTTTTTCATTTTAAGACCAAAGGGTAATATAATAGGGCCTTAAAGATGATGAATTGAAAAGAGGGCCTCAGGGAAGATAATTTTACTAACTGGGCGACTGTCTTCTAAGAGCATTCAATGCATTACAATATTAGGTAAAATATTTTATAAGAGGCTCATTATTGCAAAACCAAAAGAGGGAAACGGCTTTCAAAGACGAAAAGAGGGCCTCGTGAAAGATTTTATTGCTAAATGGGCCATTGTGTTGTAATAGCTTCTTTCCCTCGTGGTCGTTTCCAGACATGCTGTAACTTATGATATTCGATTGTTTAAATTGAATTTGATTTCATTGAATTAAATTCAAAAGTTAAGAAATACTAGAAATGCTTAATCCAGCTCTTTTTCCAAACAAATTTTACTCCCACCAGGATTTGAACCTGGGTCTTCTACCCTCAAAGGGTAGATGTGTTTACCGATTACACCATAGAAGTGGTACATGTTTGTACTAAGAGCAAATGAACTAAAAAAAATAAACTGAAGTTTCTAATTTCACAGCATAGTAGTTAAACTAGATTTAGCCCTGGCAACAGGGATTCATTTTGAATACCAAACAATTTGACGAGGGATCAACAAAGTCAGTGTCACATATTGCAAATACAAATTAAGGCAAAACTTACCGATTATAACACCATTTTAACCGATAATTTTGATCGGCAATTGGATACTAATGACAACCCTGATGCCTATTTGTTGTGCTTATAATATAAAGCAAATATAAATATGTGCCTAATAAATACATAATTTTATATATGCAATTAATATAACATTTAAGCATGAAATGATTTAGATGTGAGTTGGCTGATGGGAGTCATCTGACGGATTGCTGGCAACATCCGTAAGATGAGGGTCATCAACATGAACCTGGTGGTTCAGTAAATCGGTTGGTTGTTTGAATGATTTACGTCATTTTTAGCACATGTTAGGCAATATATGATCATCGATATCATCCATGGTGGGGGCACACCACTTTTTCCTGGGTAGAAATAGTAGTGTATATTTTCTGCCCATCTGAAAGGACATGCTTTTTTATTTATTCCAACTCGCAGTGAGAGAGGCGAGGTTTCAAACCATCCAAGCCATGGATGCAGTAAATCGGTTTCAAACCATCCAAGCCACGGATGCAGTAAATCGGAATCAACCTTCTCAGCACATTAAACATTTAGGGCACTGCTCCCCGATTCAGATGTAACCTTTCTTAATTTTTTTTGGGCCCATTAACTTCTAGGTATGGTTACAGGGCCGTCGATCTGCCGATTTTGCGTCCGGTAACCGGACGCATTCCCCCCTCCAAAAAATATGTTTTTTTCTCCCATTTCAGACTCAAAATTTCCCCCTTCTGGTACGTAAAATATTGAGTACGAACTGTATTTAATACAAATAAAACTTGTAGACTATTTAAAACAATGATTATAATCAAAATTATGGCCACAAAATAATTCCCCCTTTCCTGTAAAAACACGCTAAAATTCCCCCACCTAAGGGTCGCAGTCCCCTAAAACAGATCGACGGCCCTGGGTTATATAAAATGTGTAACCTGTTGCTATAAATACTAAAATAATTTCCTCTGCTTTAACAAGGGCTTGCAACCTTCTACTTGATACGTATCATACGATGTATCTGTAGGCAGCATTAAAAAAAAATAGTGACTGCCCCGTTCATTTGTTTTGTACAATTTAAACAAAATTAATTTGGTGCATATAGTATATATAAACCATCACGGTCTCTTTCAGCATAAATCCACGTATATAAATGATGTCACGGTCTCTTTTAGTGTAAATCCACGTATATAAATGACGTCACCGTCTCTTTCAGCTTAAATCCATGTAATAAATGACGTCACCGTCTCTTTCAGCGTAAATCCACGTATATAAATGACGTCACCGTTTCTTTCAGCGTAAATCAACATATAAATGATGTCACCGTCTCTTCCAGTGTGAATCCACATATAGTAACTTCACTGTTAATTTCAGGATGAATTTGCATATAATAACTTCACTGTTTAATATTTCCAGGGTAAATTTGCCGCATATATATATATTAACTCTCAGTGTTAATTTCCGGGTAAAAATTTGCATATATAGTAACTTCAGTGTTAATTTCAGGTGAATTCAGGGACTTCTCTGTTAATTTCAGGATAAATTTGCATATATAGTAACTTCACTTATCAATTTTAGAAAAAAATAGTCAATAGAAAGAATAAAAATAAAAATATAAGAACGATTTTAAATGCATGGGTTGACATTAATTACTGTAAACAGTATCAAAGATAGAATTATGAAATGAATGTTTTACTGCATTTTTTCTCAATTAAAAAAAAAACACGCTTGCGACGGTATGTGTTATGTTCCTAAACTATATAAAAAAATCCACATATATAAATGACGTTGCTGATCCTTCAGTGTAAATCCACATAACAACGTCACTGTCGCTTTCAGCGTAAATCCGCATGTTTAGAATCTACAGTCAATTTCCGGATAAATCCATACGTATAAATAATTTCACTGTCTCTTTTTGTGTAAATCCCACTAAATAAACAATTTCAACATCCCTTTTAGTATCAAGTCGCAGTGATAAACCATGTCACTGTCTCTTTCAGCGTAATTCCGTCTGTACAAATGATTTCACCGTCACTGACTTTCAGTGTTACTCCACACATATTATTAATAACTTAAATGTCACTTTCTAGATTAATCCACATGTATAAATAACTTCTAATTTTTATTTTCTGTTTTAAATCTATGTATTTAAATATATCAATATAACGTAAAGACCCGTTTAAGGAATTTTCACAGACATATTCTAACTATCTGGGTTCTATTAATTACGGGTGGGGGTGTTCCTGGTGGTGTTCCTTGTTGTTCCAGGCAGTGTTCCCTTTATTGCGAGTTTCTTTTTCCCATATCCCCGTGCCACTAAAGGAAGTCTCCACTCCTCAAATGACGACTCTACCAGGGGTGTCATTAAGAGGTGGGAGGCGGGGATTTCTCCCTGCTACTTTGACTGTTCTACCTGGCTACTATAAATACTTTTACTAGTATTTTATACAAGTATCAATAAAAATACCCTGCTATTCTGCTCTGGGTGTCGCTTACTTAAAAAGGTAATGACACCCCTGCTCTACCGTGCCCTGTATATATTGGTGGGGCGTATGATCAGATCATTGATACCATGATCATGATGCCCATGGGCCATGGCATGTGCTCGCACTTTATTTAGTTTTAGATGAAGAAGAGGTGAAACTCTTATAAATTAAGAAGCGCCCACGTTTGACGGGAATCACCATATTGTTTACCTTAGTATGAATACATTATTATATCAGGAATCTCTATGAATACTCCCTGATAAAACAAATAAATATGTATCGCATTTTCGGAACTTGCCAGCAGTCGCCATTTTGTTTATCTTATAATTGAAGAGGTCGCTACTGCAGAGTTGTCGTTTCTTGAAAATAGTTCAATATGGCCTCGAGTACTCTCCGAGTCGGATTCCCGAGTGACGGAATCCGACGAGGCAGTTCCGATTGCAATCGGAACTGCCTCGACCGAGTACGGAAATTGGCGAAGAGTTCCGATTGATTCGTCACAAGGAAATAACGATTACGGAAATTAACGAAGAGTTCCGGTTCCACTTGTCGTAACGTCGTCTTGGATGATGTAACGTCGTCTTGACGTTCTCGTGCAAACTGGTGTAAAAAGGCGTGAATCATTAGAAATATTAATAAAATATCATTTTAAATTATGTAATATATAGTTTAATAACCAGTGTTTTTGAGATACTGAAAATATCTCCCTCGCTAGAGAAATGGCCCCGATATAAGAACTCGTGCGGAGCACTCGTTCTTATATCGGGGCCATTTCTCTACTCGTGCGGAGCACTCGTTCTTATATCGGGGACATTTCTCTACCTCGGGAGATATTTCCCGTATCTCAAAAACACTGGTTATTAAACTCTACATACTCACTTTCATAGACGTTGTCATCTAAATTACGTAACGCTCGTCCACATATTTGGCAAGTTTTCCTTTCATAATCGTTAATGTATCCAAAAAGAACTTTTGACAATCCCATAATTCATGTCAAATTTACAATATACACCAAGCCAGCAAACGGCATGACGCGGTTCTCTCTACAGTCAACAAATATGTTGATAATTCCAATAAAAACATGCCAGTGCTAGTGACATGCGTCAAACATTGCGATTTATCAAAGATCATAGAAAAGATAGGCTTCAAACATGTTTTTCCACAAGCCTTGAAAAAAATAGAATAGAATAGAATAACTTTATTTTCCAATCATGGGCCAAAAAGAATGGCATTATTATCACAGTAAAAAAACAACATAAGGAAACATTTACCTGAACTGTTTACCAGTTTTAAGAATGTACTACTTTCGTGTGTAATGAACCGTAAGTGAAATATTACCAGTCAGACAGCATGTAGGTCAGATACCACTATTGATTTGGGGCTTCTGATTGGTTAAACAAAGTATTGTGACTATTTATTAGGGTATATAATCAGATTGTAAGGTAGATTCTGATTAGATTAATTTACCCAAATTATAACAAATCCGCATAAAACATCAAAATATTATATTTCCATCATAATACAGGTTCATTTAGGACATTTTTATTGAAATACGGCGTTTTTATTGATAAAATTATACCAAGAGTATGTTTACAAAAGGTACAGTTTATTTCCTGCCATTCTGAGGGTGCCTACCTTCAGTGAAGTATTAGAGCTGAAAGCATTACAGTATCCCCAATGTGAGTGTATCTAAGATAGTTCGTTAAGAAAAGTGTGTTTTTTTCAGCCAGTCTTATTTAGAAATAGAGGTTGACGGCCAAAAGTCTACAATGCAGGCCTAATGGAAACGCAGTAGTGGTATATGACCTAAAAGACAGAGAGAGACAAATTGTTAATATGAGCATGCTTCTGGTGCCGTTTCTACTGTATGCACGAGCTCCACGTGGTTCCGGGTTGTCAAGATGATCAATTTATAAATATCATATTCATGAGAGGGTGATAGTAAGAATGTTCACCCTCAGGATATGATTATCGCCCGAGGCGAAGCCGAGGGTGATAATCAATATCAGAAGGGTTAATATTCTTACTATCACCCGCTCATGAATGAGATATTTATTTTATTATACCGAAATCCGCTCGTGCCAAAATAAGGTTCACTTTCAGTACAGATTTCACGTTGGCTTGTAAATAACGTAACTAACACAATGAGTGGTAGTTTATTAAAATCGGTAAAGTACTTTTGAAGTTATGATGAATTAAAAATAGCATTTCACCATACTGAGCCGATGACGTCACCGAAACAGTATTCACACCAACGCGCATCAAAGCTGCGCACGTGATAATTTGTTGACTGTCACCCTGTGATTTACTATCACCATGTACTATCACCCTCACGTGAGATAGTAAGAAATTACACATTGTTGTCTATGGGGATTAAGCATGTGCATTTTATGTGAGGTATAATAATAATTGATATCACTGCCTAACCCCTACATGAATAATAGTATAGGGTTTTAACAGTAGCTGTTTCAGAAATTTCAGAAACTCTGTTTTTTTCTGTATCTGCATCTGAGGGTTATTCCAATCCGTGATACTGAAGACCATTTTTCAAGCATCTCCGTGGCCGAATGGTTAACGACGTTGCGTTGTAAATCTTCGCCTCTCGCCGCTGCGGTTTCGAATCCCACTGGGAGCTCGACTCGTAAGTGAGGAAGTGTCGATTCTTACGGATAGCGGGAGGGGTACAGTACTGGTTCTACCCAGGAAAAGTGGGTGGTCTGCCTCCACCACAGATATTCGACCGTCATATATAACCTTACATGTGTTGAAAATGACGTAAAACACCATACAAACAAACAAACCAGCGGTTGGGAAGTTTCTGAATGCTAATTTCATATCCGTCTCGGCACCATATAACCTGTATTGTGTTGCGGTTCCCCAAAACTCAATTAAATTACAAAGTTCCGTTATCCTATAACTTGTCACACCATCAACATCATAATTCAAATCGAGTTATTTAGGTTTTGAAATTACGGCGCACCAACACAAGGTCGCAACACAGAGCAACATATGGTGCCGCGACCATTGCTTTCCGGCTGCCACCACTATAAAGCGGCATTGCTTTCTGTCACTACCCAATTAGCATTGCGTTCTGCCACCACTCAACTGACATTGCTTTTTGCCACCAATCGACTGGCATTGCTTTCTGCCACCACTCGACTGGCATTGCTTTCTGCCACCACTCGCCTGGCATTGCGTTCTGCCACCACTCGACTGGCATTGCTTTCTGCCACCACTCGACTGGCATTGCGTTCTGCCACCACTCGACTGGCATTGCTTTCTGCGACCACTCGACTGGCATTGCTTTATACCACCCCTCGACTGGCATTGCTTTCTGGGCCACTCGACTTGCATTGCTTTCAGCCACCACTCGACTGGCATTGCTTTCTGCCACAACTCGACTGGCATTGCTTTCTGGGCCACTCGACTAGCATTGCTTTCTGGTGCCACTCGAGACACAGCTTCCGGTCAACCATTTAATGTGTTGTCACTGTGTATAAATTACGCATAATTTGTTTGAATGGTGATTACGACATTTTTAGCACATGTTAGGTCATATATGACGGTCGATTTCGATTTATTTTTGGTAGAGGCAAACCACACTTTTTTCGAGGTAGAACCAGTACTGTATACCTCCCGTCATCCGTAATCTTGAATCGACACTTTCTCACTTCACAAGTCGCGCTTCCAGTGGGAATCTAACCCACAACGGTAAGACGCGAGAAAGTGTAAGTTAAGACGCAGTATATAAAAACAAATAATATGCAAAAGCTGCATATATAAAACAAAATAGTTTTAACAAAACAACACAGTTCATGATGAACTTTTTGGGGCATGAGAATGAGAGACAACAGACATGAATCGGGAGCAGGGATCTAAACCTCTGTCCCATTCTTTTTTATTTACATTTTGTCACTTTGCTTTCATATTGTCTTATTCAAAACAACATGTTTTTGATATATAATGCGTTCATTAATTACATCCGCGCGTGATTCGGCGTCTGGCTGATCTGCAACCGACGTAGGCATTAATGTCACAGATGCAAGGTACGCACTTAAACATGTTAAAACTAGATTCCAATGTTACAAGTTGTCGCAGTAATTAATGAATTATCTCGTAGTTGACAGTTGTGACGAGATGAGTTATAGTTTACAAGCGACTGGTATAAACATACACGGATCTCAAAATCCTGTTACAAATATAGTATGGCTAGTAGCCTAATAAATGTAGTCTAATAAATTAGCTCCTATGCATTTTTTTTAAAAATATTATTCTGACGTTCTATGCATATACTTGATGCTCGCCAATAAGAAAAAATTGAAAAGAGCATAAAACGTGTATTTTTAAAACACACTAGTATGGCTGAAGAATATAAGAATCTTTCATGGGTATCTGGTGAACCCGAGGTATAAGTGTTTTTATCGGAACCGAGGCTCTGCCGAAGTTTCGAATAAAACACTTATACCTAATTCCAACCCTCGGTATAAGTGTTTTAATCGGAAGCTCGGCTCCGAGGTTCCGATTAAAACACTTATACCGAGGGTTGGAATTCCCTATTGAACCGAATACCCATGATAGATTATTTTTCTTGCATATCAGAGAAATGTTGTGCGTTAACGCCGCCAGCTATGAACGTTTTGCATTTTTTTCTGCATACCGGATGTTGCGCGCGTGACTTTTATCTCGACCCTAGGGTGAGACCGGTAAAACGACGGATTTCCTTGTCCGGTATGCAAGAAAAGTAATTTCATCGCAGACGATCGAGTGGGTTTTGGAGCAAAACAGCCCAGACGTTGTCTTTAACATCAACTACACACCTTCTTTTAGATCACGTGAGCCGAAGGCTTAGAGTGAGGTAGTGTTCCCTCTTTTTGTCCGTCGTCCGTCCATCCGTCGTCCGTAAACTTTGCTTAAAAACTTGCTTATAAACCATCTGGACAATTTTGACTAAAATTCACATGGATGATCCTGATTACTCATTTGTTTTTTAAAATTAGGACAGTGCGGCATCCAACCATAAAATGTCGTCACCTTCAAAAACCTTCTTCTTAAGAATTGAATTGAATTGGGGTTTTAAGGCGCACCAACACATGAAAAGGTTATATGGCTCCTAACAGGCCTGAACATGCCAGGCTCATCTTCCATGTACATCGAGATAAAATATGGAAAATGGGCCTAGAACGTTCTCACCCTGAACTGCAGAGTTGCTGCAAATTCTATCGTAGAGAACAGTAAACGTATTTTGACAGTTTTTCATTATTATTGATCGCCAGCTGCTAGACTTTCAAATGTTTTCTAGCAACAAGTTCCCGGCGTCAAAAATGGCTACGCCCTGTGGGGTCCAAAGTTTGTATATAGAAATGCTGCATGATTTGCATAGACTTACTTACGTAAATAGGGAACAACGTGAAAACAACTTCTTCTCTGAAATGAATGTTGTTTAACGGCTCATTAACACAGTATAGGTTATTTAGAACCGCCCCAGAGAGAGGGGAAGGATACATAGGAATCCAGGAACCGTGACTCTTATTATCGAATAGATTCCTATGGTTCTTTAACGTGCTCGGAGGATATACCGATACACGGGACCGTCCGGTTTACGTCCCCATCCGACGGACGAGGCTAAGGGAAACTGTCTTGCCCAAGAACACATCGACGAAATTCAGTGGCACCACGGAGGATTGAACCGGGGACCTCCGGTTACAAATCCGACTCGCTACCGACTGCGCCACGCCAGCGCTCCAGAGCTTTCATGTATTGCACGTAGTATAAGCGTATTATCCTCTACCAACGTTGTTCAAAAGATGACCGGCCTGGGATCAAAACGGGAAGCATTATATTCGATCAAAACTGGTCCCAGCTCGGGGGTCACAGTTTTAAATAGTTGTATAAGAAAATCTTTTTAACATATCTTATTTGAAACTTCAAGAGAAAGGGATCTACTATTTTGCATGTAGCATATGCTTATGGTCCACTACCGAATGAGTTCAAATGATGACCCCGAGGCCAAATTTCCAGGGGTCACATTTTTGACATAGCCTTATATAGGGAAACACTTTAAAAATTCTTTAAAACCGCAAGGTCTCGTATATATATTGCATGAATCGTACAGTTAAGTTCCTCTACCAAGAGTTTTCAAAAAGTGACCCTGTGGTCAAATCTAGCCCCACCCAGGAGTTACAGTATAAAATAGAGTTATATAGGAAATCTGTAATACACCGATTCCTATTATAATTTCTGTTTTAATTTATTTCGGGTCGGCCCAATTTAAATGTTAGTTTTACTGGTCTATATTCAATGTCCTGTATTGCAGCACTATATAAGTACACACACCAGTTATATATGCACATTATCCAGGTTTACATTTTACCACTGATGATGATGATGCAGATGCAAACGATGATGTTCTTTTACGGATATTTGTTATTCGGGAACCTGATAGTTCCAGTGATATTGCGAGAGCCCAGCGGTAAGAGTTTCTTAATTTGGTATGGTCAACGAAACATTATGTTTATGAACTGTATACCATTTTTTATTACATAACTTACGGTGTGGGAGTGGAAAGACAACATTCTATATTTTCGATATACCACCAGTTATACAAGTATGCAAATAAGCCTAGTATGCACTGTCAAGAAAATCGATAATGACTATGATCCAATTCACACGGTTTGTATCGGTTTTGCGTTTTAAAGCGACATGCAAAATGCAATAAAAGTCGATATGTGAGTTATGTGATAAATAGAATCTAACATTCGTTCTCATTCATTATTGAATTTATTAAACTCATTAGCAAAAAGGATATAATTCTTGCCTCGCATTATATCATTTTGCCAACACGTTTAATAAATTCAATAATGAATGAGTACTCATGTAAGATCCTCTATGCATATAACCATCTTTAATATTTAACAAAATAAAAGTTTATGAAGTGCATACAATTAACTACTTTACATTTCTCTTTATTTATATATGCCCGTTTAAGAAACAGTATGGTATGGAGTTGTCTGGGTCAACATTCGCGGCTCTAGGTGTTGGTATTAAACGGTATTTTTTTGTTCTTAGTTTAACTAAAAAAACTCCTAACGTACGAGCTTACATTTAAAAAAGAAAGAAAAAACACATGAACCCAAAAGGTTGGAACGTCCGTCCGTCCGCACCCACGTTAACTATTATATGTGAAAATAAATCACTACACATGATTCCGTTATCCTGTTGTATCTTAACTTCTTAAACAAAGGAAAAAAGACACACTTAAGATACCATTTGTTGGAACGTCGTCGTCCTTCCGTAAGAAATTATGGCATGCTGCGCGATAACTCTTGGTGAGAGAGGAACCATTTTGGGGTCAGTATGTCAAAGGTCAAGGTCGCCATGACCGTATATGGAAAACCGTATTTGGAAATACCCATTTCACGCGGCAACTCAGAAAATATAACACCCATGCCTATAACATGCATAGGTACATTGTCTTTGGTGAGAGAAGGAACCCTATTATTTATGAGGTCAGCAGGTCAATGGTTATGGCCACCATAAAGTTATATGAATATACGCACTCAGGGCAATCACTCCGAAAGTAGAACACACTCTCTCATAAACCTTCATAGGCACATTGCCCCTGGTGAGAGGAGGAAAAACTTTTATTTTGCAGCTAGTAGGACAAAGGTCAGGGTCTAACTGACCTCATATTGACGTATGTATTTCGAGTGATCCCCAACCCCATGAAACTTCATAGACATATCTGATGAGAGGAGACTCCTACAACTGATTTTGGGGTCAGTAGACAAATGGTCAAAGTATTTATTCAAAGTAAATGCATTCTGTTCGAGAACTCTGGAAATATACTGAACAAAAAAGAAACTTCCGCATTTTAAGCTGTGATTTGCATAGGGTTGACTTTCTTACACTTTGTACACCAATCTAGATAAAATTTCATCAGTTTATGCTTATCGCTCAATCATTCTGATCAATATTAATAATCATCAAAAACCAGAGTTTGTGTGTTGCTGCTAAAACAGGTTTTATTCAAATTGCGAAATCACTATATTTTTATTATAAAGGGAGGTAATCTGAAAATATTCATTCTTGAAAGCTGTATGGCGCAAAAGTGAGTGAATACGTCAGAATATTTTCTCTGTCTTTTTGTTGTTTATTTCAATATAACAAAATCGTGTTAACTCAACAAAGGTATTGGCATATCAGACCAAACAAAATATAATTTCATTGTGTCTAAATGTATGGGTAAAGTTGCGGAAGTTTCTTTTTTGTTCAGTATACAACACACTCGCTATGTGACAGAGCATGGTCTCATCGAGGTGTTTGGTTTAAACATAGAGATGGGCGTAGCCCATCGACCCATGGAGGTGTTTAAATTAACCAACGAGATGCTAATGGGTGCCAACCTGCGACTGAATGTTGTTGTTGTTTATAATTATTATGCCAAAATAGTAATTGCATATTTATTCGCTAGTTCAAGCGTCAATATATATTAAATTTTTCCTGTTTACCATCATAAAAGTTATTTTAAACATAATTAAGCTTACATATTTCCTAAATGCTTTATTTGTCAGAAGATAACTAGTATAAATACTATATTATACAGACAAATGTTTACTTTAACAGATCCCATACCAGGAAGTTTTTCTGCGATCGATCCGAACATCACAAGATGTCCAAGTGGAACCGAGCCCCTAGATCCAAAACAGACTTGCCCATCCGGATTGTGGCCCGAGGGGACGATGCCAACGGGTACTTGTGGCACGGGAGCATTCTGCCAACCATCACCCAATGACGGTCCAGGTCTGTGTTGCAGACGAACAGTTGTCAAAAAGCTTACTTGTCCCAGTGGTTTTCGGCCCATGCGTCCAAGGACACCGTGTCCTTTATTATCTCTGCCACCGCCAGGGGTACCAATGCCTAGTCAATGTGGCAGAAACGCATTCTGTCACCCGGCAAGTTTGTTCAGCGGTCTCTGTTGTGTTTCAGCACAGACATATTAATAAATTTGTTATTAGGTCTGTGGTACTGTCTTACGATTAGAGGGACAAACCAATCACGTTGGACACATTCAAGTTCGCAAATCTCTGTGTAGGGTCTATGTCATTATCCAATACAAATTAAGGAATCATTTATTTTTCAAAAAAAATTCTGAAAGTTATACTTATTCTTATCTGTTGTTGCCACTATGTTGTTACATTTGATGAAAGTAGAATGTTTTATATACTTGTCTATTGACTTGATTACTTCATGGTACCTTTAACAAATAGTTGTAGCACTGATATTCTTTTTGTATTTTTACAGGTGTAAATCGTTTCATTGAAAATAACACCTGTCAGAATAAACAGTGTACTCTAACTACCAGTTATTGGAAGTTAGCGTATAGCAGACTGTTATGAAACAGCTGAAACAGACATGCTACAAAACAAATAGAGTATGGTCTCATCTCGTTGGTTGGTTTAAACACCTCGTTGGGCTAATCCCATCTCGATGTTTAAATCCACCAACTCAATGAGACCATACTCTATCTATTACTTACTATAGGCTTGATGGAAATAAATATACAGAAAGTGAAACAAATACGAACTTGTGCTTACTTCCAAAATCGTTGTCGTAGTGCAACTCACTGACTGTTAGAATGTACTACTAAAACGAAAAAGAAACGCAACTCGGGAATTTCCGCTATATACTGTAGCTGTTAATCGAATGGTACATGGCTACATAAGACCTTTCCTTTCAGAAAAAAAGTACTAAAACAATACATAACACAGCAAGTCGTATTCCTTCAAAGTTTCATTATTGACAGAGTACGCCATTGGCTCAAGCATGTGAGCAAACTTAGGATGCAAAATTTTGCAAACTCTTTAAGTCAAATACTGACAGGAACGTTTCCTGATACATCTTTTTCCAAAACGTAGGTGGAGGGTTTCATAAGGCTTGTTGGAATGTCTGTAACAAGACTCAGATTCAGTCTGGGTTGAGATCTGATGGGTTGGTGGAATGTATTTAACTAGACTCAGATTTGGTCTGGGCTGAGATCTGATGGGTTGGTGGAATGTATTTAACTAGACACAGATTTGGTCTGGGCTGAGACCTGATGGGTTGGTGGAATGTATTTAACTAGACACATATTTGGTCTGGGCTGAGATCTGATGGGTTGGTGGAATGTATTTAACTAGACTCAGATTTGGTCTGGGAGATCTGATGGGTTGGTGGAATGTAGTTAACTAAACTCAGATTTGGTCCGGGCTGGGATCCAAAGCTTGGTGGAATATCTCCAACTAGACTCAGATCGGGTCTGGGCTGAGATCAGAAGGCTTGGTGGGATGTGTCCAACTCGACTCAGATTCTGGGATCAGATGAGTTTTCGTTACCTCTAGACTCGGAGAGGCTGGGATCAGATTCGGTCCGGGCTGGAATCAGATGGGTTGTCGTTACCTCTAGACTCAGATTCGGTCCGGGTTGGGATCAAAAGGCTTGGTGGAATGTCTAACTAGACACAGATTCGGTCCGGGCTGGATCAGAAGGCTTGGTGGAATGTCTTTAAATAGACTCAGATTCAGTCCAGGCTGGGATCTGATGAGTTGGTGGGATGTCTTAACTAAACTCAGATTTGGTCCAGGCTGGGATCCGTCCCTTTTAAAAATAACAAAACGTCGCTTGGAACTAGTTTTCATCTTGTATATGATGTCAGAGATCTTGCTTTATATTCATACGTGTAACTGTAGTTTGTTTCTTGCCTTATATTCATACGTGTAACTGTAGTTCGTTTCTTTACTATTTTGGTGGACTGTGGTTCTTGAATACTACATTTCCTGTTGACTTTTTAACGTATATCTTTTTTGTAAATTCTCGCAACTCTTAACAAATGTAACACTTCACCTTTTTTACACCAAAATAAACATATATATGGTAGGTTTTGTGACATTTGGCACCTGAAGGAGATGGAGCAGGGTTCGAGCCTTGTGGATTTCCATGTTCTAACCTTGTGACAAATACATAAGTTGTAAATAGTGTGCAATAGATTTATTAAAATATAATTTTAATATCAATATTTTTAAATATCAAATTCTGTGAAGTTATAAAAACAAGAGGCCCAAGAGGGTGTGGACGCTCTACTGACTAATATGGCTCTTATAACATCAATGAAGCGAGTGACTATCGTCTTAAAGAGGCAAAATATAGCATTTTTTACTAAATCAAGAGCCGTAACTCCGCCGTTACTAGTCCGATCTGGCTGGTTTTCGAACTTGGTCAGTAGAGATAATAATAATAATAAAAAAATAATCAAAAAAAATAAATAAAAAAATAACAATTTAAAAATTAAAAAAAAAAGAAAAAAATAATATAAGAAAAAAAGAAAAATCTGGTAAAGTTTGGTAAAGACCAGATGAAAAATGAAGGCCCTATCGCCTTAACAAGGCAAAATATAGCATTTTTAATGAAATCAAGGGCCATAACTCCGCTGTTACTGGTCCGATCTGGCTGGTTTTCGAACTTATTCGAGCATTTATTGACATTAACAATCTGTTAAAGTTTGGTAAAGATCAGATGAAAAATGAAGGCCCTACCGCCTTAACGAGGTAAAATATAGCATTTTTAACTAAATCAAGGGCCGTAACTCCGCTGTTACTGGTCCGATCTGTTTGGTTTTCAAACTTATCCGAGCTTTTATTGACACTAACAATCTGGTAAACTTCAGTAAAGATCGGATGAAAAATGGACGCCCTATCGTCTTAACGAGGCAAAATATAGCATTTTTTAACTAAATCAAGGGCCATAACTCCACTGTTACTGGTCCGATCTGGCTGGTTTTCGAATTTCTTCGAGCTATCATTGACATTAACAATCTGGTAAAGTTTGGTAAAGATCGGATAAAAAATAAACGCCCTATTATCTTAACGAGGCAAAATATAGCATTTTTAACTAAATCAAGGGCCATAACTCCGCTGTTACTGGTTTTCGAACTTGTCCGAGCTTTCAACGACATTAACAATCTGGTAAAGTTTGGTAAAGATCAGATGAGAAATGAAGGCCCTATCGTCTTAACGAGACAAAAGTTAACGACGGACAACGGACGGACAGACGACGGACAACTCGGCATCCCATAAGCTCTGCTGGCCTTCGGCCAGTAGAGCTAAAAAAGAAAAAAAAGAAAAAGAAAAAAAGGAATCTATATATATAAATATATGAATGGCACATTCTCTCTATAACATCATGCTGTAGTAACTCAACATATAAATAGTCTTCAGCTATATGTATTTCATCAGACATAAATTGTCTTGCCCATATATCACCGTGGTTCTCCGGTGTAAGTTACAGTTTCACTTTTACAAAATGACCTTCAACTTAAGTAAGGTCAAACATTATAACACCCATGCATCCTTTTGATATCTGCCATGCATCTGAACAGTTTGTAAATAGGGCAAAGTGCCACAGCCTCATTTTCAAACATATGACCTTCCTCGGCAAGGTCATAGATAGATGTATTCTTACATATACATATCAACAATAAAGCAGAATCAAATAAATAGAAGTTAAATAAATATGTATGCTATGGATTAAAATAATTAATACTCTATCACATTTTTACATTTTTTAAGAAAAATAGTGTTTAAAATAATGCCATCTCTGAATAATTTGTTTAAAAAAACAACAAACAATCTACAAACATCACTGAAGATGTAGAATACCCCCGCTTAAATTTAAAGTCAAACAAAGGGCCATAATTCTGTAATAAATTAGGCAATCAACAATAGGTGATGTAGAGGGACATAAGGTCATCAGTTGTTATGTGTATTTGAAGATTGAGAACAACCATGGATTTCTGCAAATTTTACAAATCCTCGGAACAACCCATTTAAAACTGTTTGAGGAATGCAAGTAATGAAAATGTGTTAGGCGACCAGATGGAACAAAAATATGTTACATGGCGGGATGTGATGCCATGGGATGTTACGGACAACATGATTCCTATATAGCCCCAACTTCACTTTGTGAAAGCAGGTGTATAATAAACTAGTGGCATGATATACAAGGAGTTTCATACACTACTCAATCATGTCTTAATTATTTTTAAGTATTCACAACCTTATTTTTATGCCCCTGCCATTCAAAGAATGGTGAAAGAGCATATAATGTTACCCTCTGTACGTCCCTGCTAATGTTACCCGTCTGTCCGTCCCTGCGTACATGCATCCATGCGTGAGTGTGTGCGTCTGAGTCAAAAATGTTGTCTAGACTCAAACATGGGTAATTGTTATCCAATCTTTTCCAAACTTTGTCAAATTGTTCATGGGCACAATGTCTCAGTCAATTTCGATAATCAGCCTCAGTAATTTCAGAGTTATGCCCATTGGAAACACATTTTTTTTATTAATATGTGAAGCAATAGCTTGTCTATCTGTGTCTATCTGTGTCCTATTGACACATTTCTAGTTTATTATCTATCTAAAGCAGACTTCCTATGGATACATTTCTAGTTTATTATTTATCTAAAGCAGGCGTCCTATGGACTCTTTTTTAGTTTATTATCTATCTAAAGCAGACCACATTTTTGCTTTTACATTATGAACTTCATAAGGTCAAAAATTGTGCAATCCTTTTGATACATCACTTTCGGTCTATTGACCTTCATCTTGAGTATTGACCTTCATCTTGAGTAAGGTCGATATATTTTACCCTGTCCATACATCATTTTAGTATCTTCATTTGAAAGTAGGTCATAATCTCACTTGCAGTCTTGTGACCTTCATCTTAGGTAAGGTCAGTAAGTTCTACACAACCAACCCATACATCCTTTTGATATCTTCCATGCTTTTCCAACGTTTCTAAGTAGGTCACAGCCTCGCTTGTATTGATATGCCCTTCACGTTTTATAAGGTCAAAAAGTATGTTATCGACATCAGAGGCCATGTACTTGGCATCACCACAGATGTAAATACTGGCACCCTTCTAGAATGGAAAAAACATAAATAATATAGCACATACTATCAAAATGACAGTTTCATATCTGCAGGTATACAATGACAGTTTCATATCTGCAGGTATACAATGACAGTTTCATATCTGCAGGTATACAATGACAGTTTCATATCTGCAGGTATACAATGACAGTTTCATATCTGCAGGTATACAATGACAGTTTCATATCTGCAGGTATACAATGACAGTTTCATATCTGCAGGTATACAATGACAGTTTCATATCTGCAGGTATACAATGACAGTTTCATATCTGCAGGTATACAATGACAGTTTCATATCTGCAGGTATACAATGACAGTTTCATATCTGCAGGTATACAATGACAGTTTCATATCTGCAGGTATACAATGACAGTTTCATATCTGCAGGTATACAATGACAGTTTCATATCTGCAGGTATACAATGACAGTTTCATATCTGCAGGTATACAATGTTTCTATTTACCGATACCACAGTACTAGAATATCATATATTAAATGAATCTCAATATGTTATACACATGAACTATTGCAATGTCAAAATTTCATAGGGATGTTGGTAACAACGATGGTGATGGCGGAAATGAGATTATGAAGAGGCAGGGCATGAAAATTTCACTCGTCTGCTCGCCATGAGGAGTGCTCATTGATGCAGGATGAGTAGAAATTCAATTTATCAATATGACCATTCAAATATTACGTAGGACGAAACAAATTTTCCTGCCCTGAGAGGTGATGTGGTACAATATTGACAATGATGATGATGATGGTGATGATGAGGATGATGATGTGAAGTAATGATGATGATGATGATTTGATAATGAGGTAACTATGTTGATGATGGTGATGATGAGGTAACAGTGTTGACGATGGTGATGATGAGGTAACAATGATGGTGATGATGAGCTAACACTGTTGACGATGGTGATGATGAGGTAACTATGTTGATGATGGTGATGATGAGGTAACAATGTTGATGATGGTGATGATGAGGTAACTATGTTGATGATGGTGATGATGAGGTAACAATGTTGATGATGAGGAAACAATGTTGATGATGGTGATGATGAGGTAACAATGTTGACGATGTTGATGATGAGGTAACAATGTTGATGATGGTGATGATGAGGTAACAATGGTGATGATGAGGTAACAATGATGATGATGGTGATGATGAGGTAACTATGTTGATGATGATGAGGTAACACTGTTGATGATGGTGATGATGAGGTAACACTGTTGATGATGGTGATGATGAGGTAACACTGTTGATGATGGTGATGATGAGGTAACAATGTTGACGATGGTGATGATGAGGTAACAATGTTGATGATGGTGATGATGAGGTAACAATGATAATGATGGTGATGATGAGGTAACAATGTTGATGATGGTGATGATGAGGTAACTATGTTGATGATGGTGATGATGAGGTAACACTGTTGATGATGGTGATGATGAGGTAACAATGATGATGATGGTGATGATGAGGTAACAATGTTGATGATGGTGATGATGAGGTAACAATGATGATGAGGTAACTATGTTGATGATGGTGATGATGAGGTAACACTGTTGATGATGGTGATGATGAGGTAACACTGTTGACGATGGTGATGATGAGGTAACAATGTTGATGATGGTGATGATGAGGTAACACTGTTGATGATGGTGATGATGAGGTAACTATGTTGATGATGGTGATGATGAGGTAACGCTGTTGATGATGGTGATGATGAGGTAACAATGATGATGATGGTGATGATGAGGTAACACTGTTGATGATGGTGATGATGAGGTAACAATGATGATGATGGTGATGATGAGGTAACTATGTTGATGATGGTGATGATGAGGTAACAATGTTGACGATGGTGATGATGAGGTAACAATGTTGATGATGGTGATGATGAGGTAACACTGTTGATGATGGTGATGATGAGGTAACACTGTTGACGATGGTGATGATGAGGTAACAATGTTGATGATGGTGATGATGAGGTAACACTGTTGATGATGGTGATGATGAGGTAACTATGTTGATGATGGTGATGATGAGGTAACAATGTTGACGATGGTGATGATGAGGTAACAATGTTGATGATGGTGATGATGAGGTAACACTGTTGACGATGGTGATGATGAGGTAACACTGTTGACGATGGTGATGATGAGGTAACAATGTTGATGATGGTGATGATGAGGTAACACTGTTGATGATGGTGATGATGAGGTAACAATGTTGATGATGGTGATGATGAGGTAACAATGATGATGATGGTGATGATGAGGTAACTATGTTGATGATGGTGATGATGAGGTAACGCTGTTGATGATGGTGATGATGAGGTAACGCTGTTGATGATGGTGATGATGAGGTAACAATGTTGATGATGGTGATGATGAGGTAACAATGATGATGATGGTGATGATGAGGTAACTATGGTGATGATGGTGATGATGAGGTAACTATGTTGATGATGGTGATGATGAGGTAACAATGTTGACGATGGTGATGATAAGGTAACAATGTTGATGATGGTGATGATGAGGTAACATTGTTGATGATGGTGATGATGAGGTAACAATGTTGATGATGGTGATGATGAGGTAACACTGTTGATGATGGTGATGATGAGGTTACTATGTTGATGATGGTGATGATGAGGTAACGCTGTTGATGATGGTGATGATGAGGTAACAATGATGATGATGGTGATGATGAGGTAACAATGTTGATGATGGTGATGATGAGGTAACAATGATGATGATGGTGATGATGAGGTAACACTGTTGATGATGGTGATGATGAGGTAACAATGATGATGATGGTGATGATGAGGTAACAATGATGATGATGGTGATGATGAGGTAACTATGTTGATGATGGTGATGATGAGGTAACACTGGTGATGATGAGGTAACAATGTTGACGATGGTGATGATGAGGTAACAATGTTGATGATGGTGATGATGAGGTAACACTGTTGATGATGGTGATGATGAGGTAACAATGTTGATGATGGTGATGATGAGGTAACAATGATGATGATGGTGATGATGAGGTAACAATGTTGACGATGGTGATGATGAGGTAACAATGTTGATGATGATGAGGTAACAATGTTGACAATGTTGATGATGAGGTAACTATGTTGACGATGGTGATGATGAGGTAACAATGTTGACGATGGTGATGATGAGGTAACATTGTTGACGATGGTGATGATGAGGTAACGATGTTGACGATGGTGATGATGAGGTAACTATGTTGACAATGGAGATGATGAATTGAATTGAATGTTGTTTAACGGCTCATCAACACAGTATAGGTTATTTAGAGCTGCCCCAGAGAGAGGGGAAGGATACATAGGAATCCGGGAACCTGCCCTACTCTTATTATCGAATAGATTCCTATGGTTCTTTAACGTGCTCGGAGGATAGACCGATATACGGGACCGCCCGGTTTACGTCCCCATCCGACGGACGAGGCTAAGGTAAAGTGTCTTGCCCAAGAACACACCGACGGAACTCAGTGGCACCACGGAGGATTGAACCCGGGGCCTCCGGTTACAAATCCGCCGCGCTACTGATGATGAGGTAACGCTGTTGACGATGGTGATGATGAGGTAACGATGTTGACGATGGTGATGATGAGGTAGCAATGTTGACGATGGTGATTATGAGGTAACAATGTTGACGATGGTGATGATGAGGTAACAATGTTGATGATGGTGATGATGAGGTAGCAATGTTGACGATGGTGATGATGAGGTAACAATGTTGATGATGGCGATGATGAGGTAGCAATGTTGATGATGGTGATGATGAGGTAACAATGTTGATGATGTTGATGATGAGGTAACAATGTTGATGATGGTGATGATGAGGTAACAATGTTGATGATGTTGATGATGAGGTAACAATGTTGATGATGTTGATGATGAGGTAACAATGTTGATGATGGTGATGATGAGGTAACAATGTTGATGATGGTGATGATGAGGTAACAATATTTATGAAAAAGATGTCATGAAGTACTGAGGCATTATAATAGTGACGTTGGTAACAATGCTGATGATAGTGATGATGGTGATGATGCTGATAATGATGGTGGTGATGATGATGATGATGCTGGTAATGATGGTGGTGATGATGATGATGCTGATAGTGGTGATGATGATGAATATGGTAAAGATGATGGTGAAAATTATGCAAATGGGAGTGGCAGATAACTGTATTTTTTACTAGTGTTGGGTATCGGCTGAAAATTCATGATTGATCATCAGAATTTTTAACCGACCGACGATCGATCATAAATCGATTAAACATGGCTGCTATAAAAGACAAGTGTAAGCCTTTTTCAGACTGTAATGAAGAAAATAATCATATTTCAAGTATGTTCAGGTAATAAAGGAACTGAATGCAACTGACCAACATATATTTTAAAAAATAAGTTGTGATACCCACTATAAATATGTGATTACTTGTTGTAAAAATGTAACTCATTTCAATTTCTTGTATATTTTAGTGCAAGAGAATGAAATAAGCCATAATTTTCAACAACTGAGTAAAGTCGATCATGAAAAATTGTAATCGATTAATTAGATCAAAGGCATAACTGATCGATAATTGATCAATCGAAACAACACTATTTTTTACCAAAAGTTCCTAAAATTAATGATATTTTTAAGCCCAATCTTCCCATTTTTTGCAGACAATTTTGGTCTGACAAATGGTAAGTCACTGCTGATGATGAAGACAACAACATGATTGATATATACCTCATCTAAAAGCTCCCATACAGCTTTCCTATCTCTGTCCAACAAATTCTGAACATAAAGATAAACTTCCTCATCTTGATCTCTAGAAAATGCCACATCTAGTTGGATTGCACCTTCCTCAGCCCAGGTTTCTGAAAAAGATAAAATTATGATGTTATTAATTAAGTGGTTTCATATTGGCCCAGTTATTGGTCCAAGGACTGTCATATTGGCCCAAGGCCAATATTTTATTAATTAACTTCCACTACAGTATAATTTGTTCTCAATCAAATTATTTTGACATAATTTGCGTTTATTTATAGATGCGTTAATTTCATTTATATGTCAAAAAGCGAGCGCGAATGACGTTACTTAACGTGAATGACGTCACTTTAATCTCGTATTGGCGAGTTTCTTCATATTGGCCTTTTTTTTTTCATATTGGCCGACTTCCGGTTCATATTGGCCGAGTTTGCGTCGTATTGTGTGTAGCGTTTCTAATAATACACGGCTAATATAGTTAAGTTAATTAATAATATACAGAACGAATTAATGAATGGCATCATACATCTTGTACAGCCCTTTAACAGCTTAGGTCATATCGGGTTGGAATGGGGATTGGGGATGAGCAAAAAATTACAGGATGTTTTTTTAATAAGTATCTGATTGTAAGGCACTGAGGCTTTAATTGCATTCAACATGGACTTTCTTTCTCCCGTTATGACTTTTTGTCATCCTGTATCCCAAGCAGAAGATATAATAAAGGCTGCCATTATAAAAGTGAGTTTAACATGCATTTCCTATAACAAAATGTAAGTCTAAATGTCTTTGCCTTGCAAAAATAACAGCAACAAGTCTTTAGCTTGCCATTCTTCGTCAGTCCTTCTCTGTTACCTTTTTCTATAAGAATCTAATATTTCAAAAAGGTTTTGATTCATAATAACAAGAGGCCCAAGAGGGCTTGTATCACTCTACTGGCTTTATGGAGTCTTTGATGGGGAACAACATGCGCAACTACGCTTGGTACTGATCATTCCTGCCAAGTTTCACTGAAATCCAGCCAAGGATTCAGGAAAAATTGTCTGGATAAAGTTTGTGTATATTAGGCCATAACTTATTCAACCAGAACACAGCGATGATAGGGCGCCAACTAGGCTTGGTACTCATCATCCCTGACAAAATTCATTGAAATTCGGCCAGGAGTTCAGAAGAGATTGTGTAAAGTTTGTGTATCAAAACCTTTAAAGGGCTGTAACTCCGCAAAAATCATTCAACTGGAACACAGCTATGACATGCACAACTAGGCCTGTAACTGATCATCCCTGCAAAGTTTAATTGAAATCCCGCCAGGGGTTCAGGAAAACATAGTCTGAAATTTGTGTATTAAAACTTTAAAGGGCCACCACTCAGCTAAAAATCGTTCAATCGAAATACAGCAATAACATGCAAAACTAGGCTAGATCATCCCTGCAAAATTTCCTTGAAATCCAGTTGAGGGTTCAAGAGAAATACAGATAAAGACCTTTAAAGGGCCATAACTCAGCCAAAAATCATTCAAGCAAAACAGAGTGATGAAATGGACCACTAGGCCTGGTACTGATCATCCCTGCAAAGTTTCGCTGAAATCCAGCCAGGAGTTCAGGAAAAAAAGTACGGACAAAGTCTGTGTATTAAAACATTTCAAGGGCCTAAAATCATTCAACTGGAACACGCTGACGACATACACAACTAGATTTGGTACTGATCATTCCTGAAAAGTTTCATTAAAATGTGGCCAAATGAAAAGCCCTATGATCATCTTAATGAGGCAAAATACATCATTTTTAACTAAATCAAAGGTGTTACTCCGGTGTGACTGATCCGATTTGGCTGGTTTTCAAACTTGTCTGAGTGTACATTGATATTTACAATCTGTGTAAGTTTGGTAAAGATCAAATAAAAATGAAGGTGCTAGAGTGTTCACAAGGCAGAAGATAGCTTTTTTCAGGAAAAATAAGGGCCATAACTCTGTTGTTACTAATCCCATTTGAATGGTTTTTGAACTTATTTGACCTTTTATTGATATTAACAATCTGTGCAAGTTTGGTAAAGATCAAATAATAAATGAAGGTGCAAGAGTGTTCACAAGGCAGAAGTTAGCTTTTTTCAGAAAAATAAGGGCCATAACGCTGCTGTTGCTCATGCGATCTGGCTGGTTTTCGAACTTGTCCAAGCTTTCATTGATATTAACAATCTGTGCAAGTTTGGTAAATATCAAATAATAAATGAAGGTGCTAGTGTTCACAAGGCAGAAAATGCATTTTTCAGAAAAAAACAAGGGCCATAACTCTTGTGTTACTGATCTCATACGAACTGGTTTTCGAACTTTTCCAAGCTTTCATTGATATTAACAATCTGTGCCAGTTTGGTAAAGATCAAATAATAAATGAAGGTGCTAGAGTGTTCACAAGGCTCAAAATATGGCATTTTTCAGCAAAACAAGGGCCATAACTCTGATGAAATTAATCCGATCTGGCTGGTTTCCGAACTTGTCTGAGCTTTTATTGATATAAAGACACTGGCAAAGTTTTGTAAAGATCCGATTAATAATGAAGGCGCAAGAGTGTTCACAAGGCAAAAGTTAACGGACAGACGACGAACGGACGACGGACAACTTGTTGTCCCATAAGCCTTGTGGCCAGTAGAGCTAAAAATAAAAATTTGTATCAATCGAAATATGGTGTTAGCACTGTACTGGGTATAATTTTAATGTATTTGTTTGTTTGTATGGTGTTTTACATCATTTTCAACACATGTAAGGTTACATATGAGGTCATTTTTTTGTGGTGGAGGCAGCCCACCCCCTTTTCCTGGGTAAACATTATTGTGCACCTCCCGCCATCCGTACGAATCGACACTTCCTCACTTACAAGTCGAGTTCCCAGTGGGATTCAAACCCGCAGCCGTGAGAGGATAAAGTTTACAATGTAACATCGTTAACCATTCGGTCACAGAGACGCTTAGAATTTTAATGTAATCAGACATAACGTGACTACGGTACATTTATCCTGGTGCTTACCCTAGGATAGCACATATTATTGAGCATAATGAAAAACCTTGTAAATAAGGGGTCATTTTCAGGCACATTCATTATGATATTAGGCCCTTCAGAACAGAAAATATGATATATTTGTCTAATTTAAGTCAGATCCCTTGGAAAAACCTTATGTATCATTATGTATCCCCTTTAATACTTACCAAGTTTTTTTTGGTACAGAAAATCCTTTTCTCTATTTCTACAACCAAAATACAGCAACGTTGGTCCACTATCTGACTCTAATACTGTAACAGCAAAATAATAAACTGCTTAAAATAATCAATAAATTCCATGTTTTGATCTGAAAAATCAAAAAAGTATGGCAGATGTTTTTTTTGTCCTCTTGCATTCTCATCTTTTTGTAACCTCAAGAATCATTCACCACAATTTGCTCAAAAATGCCTCAGCAAATTCAAATCAACTCTCAACCAAATTTGTGCAAATTTACATTGCAAGGTTAATTATTTTGAACTTTTTAAATTATCTATCTTCCATTAATTTCCAAACCAAACCCACCTAGGAATGGTAGGTAACGCATGTTGATTTTCGGGTTTTAAAGGTTTGTACTGTGGCATATCACTCCGCCGTCAAAACTTTCACAATACGCACCACCAAATCGTTTACATAGGGTTACAGAACATCATTTTGCTTACCAGCACTTTCCAGTATAACACAGCTCTTAACAACATACCTTAAATTAAATTACTAACTTAAACAAGAGGCCCAAGAGGGCCTGTGGACGCTCTACTGGCTAAAGATAAAGTTTATGCACAAGGGGCCATAACTCTTTGAAATATCGTTCAACCAGAACATGCTGATGACATAGGCAACTAGGCTTGGTACTGATTGTCCCTGACAAGTTTCATTGAAATCCAGCCAGAGGTTCAGGAGAACTAGTCTGTACAAAGTTAGTGTATTAAAACTTTTAAGGGGCCATAACTCTGTCAAAATTCATTCAACCAGAACACGGCAATAATAGGTGCAACACGGCTTGGTACTGATCATCCCCATCAAGATTCGTTGAAATCCAGTAAGGAGTTCAGAACAGACTAATCTGGTTTCTCTATTAAAACCTTCAAAGGGCCATAACTCTGAAACGAGGGCCATAATGGCCCTGAATCGCTCACCTGAGTTCAGTGCAGGTATTGTGCTAAGGCTAGCTAGGAATTGTAACCCAAGAGGATTATCGGCAATGTTGGTATTATTCAATCAATTTTCCATTATAATCGATCAAGGGCAGGTTTTAAGGGCTGGTCATGATCAGGTCAAAATTGTGGCCTCTGGAGTGCCCACAAGCAAATTCCAATATTGACCTCGTGACATAGTTTTTTGATCCCATGTGACCCATTTCGAAACTTGATCAAGATATAATTCAGATAAACAATCTGAGAAAGTTTCATCAAGATCTGGTCAAAAATATGGCGTCTAGAGTGTACACAAGGTTTTTCAAGTATTTGACCTAGTGACCTAGTTTTTGACCCCATGGGACCCATTTTCGAACTTGACCAAAATATAATTAAGACAACATTTCGACAAAGTTTCATCAAGATCGGGTCAGAAATATGGCCTCTAGAGTTTACACAAGGTTTTTCAAGTATTTGACCTAGTGACCTAGTTTTTGACCCTGTGTGACCCATTTTCGAACTTTAGCAAGCTATAATTGAGACAAATATTCTGACACAATTGCATCAAGATCGGGTCAAAAATACGGCCTCTAGAGTGTACACACGTTTTTTCCAAAGTTTGACATACTGACCTAGTTTTTAATACCATGTGACCCATTTTTGAACTTGACCAAGATATAATTAAGACAAACATTTTGACCAAGTTTCATCAAGATTGGGTTAGAAATACGGCTTCTAGAGTGTACACAAGGTTTTTCCAATATTTGACCTAGTGCCCTAGTTTTTAACCCCATGTGACCCATTTTCAAACTTGACCAAGATATAATTAAGACAAACATTCTGACAAAGTTGCATCAAGCTCGGGTCAAAAATATGGCCTCTAGAGTGTACACAAGGTTTTTCCAATATTTGACCTAGTGACCTAGTTTTTAACTTCATGTGACCCATTTCCGAACTTGATCAAGATATAATTAAGATAAACAACTTGATAAAATTTCATCAAGATTGGGTAACAAATATAACCTCTAGAGTGTACACAAGTTTTTTCAAGTATTTGACCTAGTGACCTAGTTTTTGACCCCACATGACCCATTTTTGAACTTGACCGAGATTTCATTGAGACAAACATTCTGACAAAGTTTCATCAAGATCGAGTCAAAAATATGGCCTCTAGAGTGTACACACGGTTTTTCCAAAGTTTGACCTAGTGACCTAGTTTTTAACACCATGTGACCCATTTTTTAACTTGACCAAGATATAATTAAGACAAACATTTTGACAAAGTTTCATCAAGATTGGGTCAGAAATACGGCTTCTAGAGTGTACACAAGGTTTTTCAAGTATTTGACCTAGTGACCTAGTTTTTAACCCCATGTGACCCATTTTCAAACTTGACCAAGATATAATTAAGACAAACATTCTGACAAAGTTGCATCAAGCTCGGGTCAAAAATATGGCCTCTAGAGGGTACACAAGGTTTTTCCAATATTTGACCTAGTGACCTAGTTTTTGACCCCACATGACCCATTTTCGAACTTGACCGAGATTTCATTGAGACAAACAATTAAGATAAACATTCTGACAAAGTTGCATCAAGCTCGGGTCAAAAATATGGCCTCTAGAGTGTACACAAGGTTTTTCCAATATTTGACCTAGTGACCTAGTTTTTAACTTCATGTGACCCATGTTCGAACTTGATCAAGATATAATTAAGATAAACAATTTGACAAAGTTTCATCAAGATTGGGTAACAAATATGACCTCTAGAGTGTACACAAGTTTTTTCAAGTATTTGACCTAGTGACCTAGTTTTTGACCCCACATGACCCATTTTTAAACTTGACCGAGATTTCATTAAGACAAACATTCTGACAAAGTTTCATCAAGATCGGGTCAAAAATATGGCCTCTAGAGTGTACACACGATTTTTCCAAAGTTTGACCTAGTGACCTAGTTTTTAATACCATGTGACCCATTTTTGAACTTGACCAAGATATAATTAAGACAAACATTTTGACAAAGTTTCATCAAGATTGGGTCAGAAATACGGCTTCTAGAGTGTACACAAGGTTTTTCAAGTATTTGACCTAGTGACCTAGTTTTTAACCCCATGTGACCCATTTTCAAACTTGACCAAGATATAACTAAGACAAACATTCTGACAAAGTTGCATCAAGCTCGGGTCAAAAATATGGCCTTTAGAGTGTACACAAGGTTTTTCCAATATTTGACCTAGTGACCTAGTTTTTAACTTCACATGACCCATTTTCGAACTTGACCGAGATTTCATTGAGACAAACATTCTGACAAAGTTTCATGATGATTGCATCAGAAATGTGGTCTCTAGAGTGTACACAAGCAAAAGTTAACGGACGGACGACGGACGACGGACGACGGACGACGGACGGACGACGGAAGACGGACAACACACCATCCCATAAGCTCTGCTGGCCCTTGGCCAGTAGAGCTAAAAACATATCAAAATGTAGAAAATAAGCTGTGTTTCTTTCGACTGTTTACGTGTCAATTAGCAGCCTATAGTTGGTGGTGTCACAGTGTTTAAGTTCTGTTCGCCATTTTGATATTTTAGCTATGGTCATGTGACAAATTATGTGATCGCAGGCTACTTTCTTAGACGTTGACAGAGGTCAATGACGGCCTCTGGGAGAGATTACATAATAATGAGTTTCAGTTGCATATTCAATAAACATATGCACTAAACTATTCCCCGTACAAGAATAGATTTAATTATTGTTAATGAAATGGTCTGCTTGGGAAAACTTCAAGTTTTTGGTGCATACATCATTTATAATAATGCATATAATATATTCTTGTTTTGTGATCTTGCTAGACTTTAATTGTGTCGCCTGCATAGCATCTTAACCCAAGGAATGGTGTTACACATGTCCAATAACTCTGACTTTCATTTTGGCAGTTATGCCCATTTCATAAAACTTTAACCTGCAACCTAACCAAGCTTATAACTGGCCATAACTTAAGAAGTATTTGTCTTTAATATGTTCATGAAACTTCACACACATCTTCATCTTACAAAACAGAATATGGTTATGTATGACTACCAATAACTCTGACTTTCATTCAGCAGAATTATGCCCCTTTTCAAAAAAGTTTAACCTGCAATCTAACTATATATGCTCATTACTGGCCAAAAACTTGGAAAGTATTTCACCTATGTTCATAAAACTTCACACACATCTTCATCTTAACCAACATTTGTATTTGTATTGGTACCTTTTTGTGCATAATATGACCTATTTATGTGTCGACGTGCCGTAAAACACCATTCATTCATTTGTATTAGTACCAATTTCTCTTCCAGAGCACCTCCAGTCCCTTTAAATACAAATTCATATGTTAAAAACATCAAACAAGTTTACCTCTTTCTTGTATAAAAGCCATAAACGGAGCAATCCCTGTGCCTGGACCAATCAGAATCACCGGAACTTTACTGTCGCTCGGCAACCGGAAGTCCGGATTGCAGCTCATGAATACCGGGCACTGTTGACCGACACTTAACCGGTCCTGTATATATGTGGTGGTCACACCGGTTCTCGGCTGACCGGCAGTCTGGTATCTCACCACAGCAGCCGTCACACATACTGTTGTACCATCCTGAACATAATAAATGCGTAAGATTACCCCTATTAAATGCATTGGTATGACCAAACTAGAAGATGAGAACAGTCCATTTTACAAATGCAGGGATGAAAGAGTTTAACTATCTTGAAGTGTATATTATCTAATAATCCTACAAACACCGTTGAAAAACTGTGTGAATAAATTGCGGTCTTGTTATTTTTCAAAACAAAAAAAGGCTTTGAACCTTGAATTTGACCTTGACCTTCAAATATTGGTAAGATACATGACTTTTTTCATGAAGCCTATAATTTTCAAAAAGTCAGATGAAGAAATATGCAGAGCATGAAAAAGTTATACACAATGTCATGTGACACAGGACCGATGATGACGCAAGATGACTCAAGGTCACCACATATACCACTTTTTTCTTCGAAAAATCAACAACCGAAACAAAAAATATATAGAGATTATTTGGCTAATGGATCTCCTTCATGTGATGGTAGCCAGGGGCGTACCTGGGCATACGCAATGACGCACGTGTGTACAGGCTATTAAAGAAGCAAACAAATAAAAAGGGCTAAAAATGCGAAAAATGCAATAAAAACTGAAGGTATAGAGGGGTTAGGCACATTTGTGAATCCAAAACTCGATGGTGCGTATACCTAAATTAGCCCTTAGGATAACACATTGTCACAGGATGACCTTAGTGGTTGGGCTAACTCAGGAAAGAATCAATGACGGTGAATGCATTTACATAAGTTTAATGCAACTTTTAAAATATGTTTAATATATATACAATTATCAAAAAAAAACAAGCGAATACACAATTGAACTATGAAAAGAGTGTTCTCCTGAACGTTTAAGACGTTCTTAGTATTGTTATAAATACTGAATGTCTAAGACACTAAAGTGTTGTTAAAGCTATAACAATGTTGATCTAGCGCGATAACTGTGATGCGCGAGAGCTCATGAAGATGATGATGCGCGAATTCAATGGATGATTGTCATCAAATGCCTTCTGTAAGGGTTGATGACGCGATGCAATGATAGTTAACCTCCACTGAGATTGTGAGTAATATTCCTCCAGTGAGGATTGGTAACGGGCCCACCTTGTGTCCCGGGGGTTGTCGTTAATAAAACCTGGCTGCGCAGGTACGGGGACCGTCTCCACCGCTTGTAAACGTTATTCGTGGAAGCTTAGCTCCACTCCTGGATATCCAAACCTAGATGGCTTACTCCAACCCTGGATGGCTTATATCCTGGATGGCTTAGGCACATGTTGCCTATGAAATTTGCCATCCAATCTCTGTTCCAACAAAGCACTATTGACCATCCCGGCGAGAGCTAGAAGACAATGGGTTTTATAGCAAACATTACGCCCAAATCATTATTTCCCCCGTTCAGTCCGTGACAAACGTGGCTAAATCTACAGTATTGAATCTACACGAGAGGCCCCTTATACAATTTTGCCGTTTAAGGAAAATATACCTATACGTTTACATGCATTAGCACAAAACTAAACTTATGACACGGCCTCTCTGGCGGCCACTTAAAATGTGCACGCTTTTACGTGTTACATGAATAGATCATGAATATTGTGAAATTGTTTCAACTCGAACAATAGATTTTGGGTGTAACAGATAACTTACAAGAGCTATATACGACCAGTACGCTCTACCCGTGACATTTTGTTACACACATAAATACTCACAATCTTCGGAGATGAGGATATGGAAAAGTACCGCGCCTGTAGCGACTTCATACAACCGAGAATTTGTTGCCATGACAACGTGTGAGATTGGAAGTCCAACAAAACATCAGCAACCTCTAACCCACGTAGATAGTTGTGAAGTGGTAGATTGGAAAGCTGGAACTGTAAATGAAATAATAATCAAAGGGGTTAAAGGGACATTCAACAATCTTAAAGGTTGTATAAAGCAGTACCTCGATTTACTAATCAGGTATCGTTTTTTTACTTTAAACCCGTTTGCATTTAATAACACGAAAATACAATTTTGAGTTTGTTATTGTTCTTCTACCTTCACGTTCCTTTTAAATATATTATTGGTGTAATATAATCAAAGTTAATAATATGCAAAAATAATTTCCTTTGACCTATTCTAATAATTAATATTAATGATTGCACAAATACAGGATATGCACAAATTATGGGCCATTCCGAGTCGTTCTTAAACCCGAGCAATTCTTCCCTCCCTTGGGAAATATTTCCCGTATATCAAAACCACAGGAAAATAAACTCTATGCAATGCATGCAACTGCTTTGTTCATTTTCTTAAGGTCATACTGAAATAAACCTGAAAATCAGAAGCCGATTACTAAAAGTTTTAGTGCCCACAAGCTGATTTTCACAAACCTTTCACAAATCAAGCACAATAACTCTGTAACTAATGCATAGATATTTCCCCATCTAGATCTTATAGAACAAAACCATAACTGTCATTAATTAAGTTATCGGGTTCACAAGAATGATCCAATGAACAATGTGGCATGCATTTAAATCACCAGCCTGAGGGTGTTGTACGTGATCCTGACATATTCAGAATAAAACTGTTCTTGAAACTGTTCTTGAACTGTTCTTGAAACTGTGAGAAAAGCTTTAGGGCTATTCCATTAAAACATACCTGGGACTTCAGGAAGGCAATTTAATAAATATCTATGACTGAACCATATTGTCTTATTAAAATTTGGTTCTTTAAATTAATTTTGCATCTATGGGTGAGTGTTTAATTTCGAAAGAGCCTTCTTGGAGTCTCGTGTATGTTTTAATGGAATAGCCCTTAGCTATCTCCCTGAGAGATCTTACCCCATCTTGCAATAGTGATGTCAGTCTTTCTCTCTCCTCCTGGTCTGTCACATAGGTCTTTAAACTTTCTAGCAACTCACATTTTATGGATTTGAGATCATAATATTTCTTTAAGATGGTCCTGAGATCAAAGTTTTCTGTAAATCACAAAATAATGAAAATATTGTAACATTCATATTTGTTGTACATTATCACTAACCGGCTAAATAATGGCCAAATTACACTACGAGAACCTTTATCAAAACTCTGTCCAGGTGTTCAGGTCATATAATAATGTATATATATCGATTAAAGGTATAGGATTTTTTCACGTGTCTTTAAAATACCCTTGATTGAATATGCGTACAATTATGAGTTGGTAACTCTTAATTCGATGCTCCAGTTTTGGGGTTTGGCGTGGCTGGTTAAAGTCGTTCATATTGTGTCTTTCGGGTTGGATTCTCAAAATATGTAAGCTGTATATATATATATACCTCATCGTCAGTAGGTTTAGAAAAGGTGTACATAATTATGTTGTAAAAATTGGCAGTTGCTGTCACGATAGCTACTTTAACTGTCAGTTGGCGTGGTATGTAAAGGTTGACATACTTGCTCTGATAGCCCAGGGTCTGTGGTTGGATTACCTACCGTAATGCCAACATTTTTTGATCCTCGCCATGGCCATGTTATTTATCCTTCAGCATGTTTTTTTAATTCAACTGCTTTATACTGGGTCTACCCAATGAAGCCATCCAGAATGATTAATATAAGTTGCAAGAACTTGTTTTGCAATCGATGTAAAAGGAAAATGTTTACATATCTTTTTAATAGTATACAATTAATAATGTTGTGTTCTTGTTAGAAACATTAATTTTGTGTCCTTGTTACACAAACGCAAACATAACTTACAAAAATGTATGTAAAGTTCTGCCCGGTACAGTATGAATAAAGTTTGTTCGTTTGTTTGGTGTTTAACATCATTTTTAGCACATGTTAGGCCATATATTACAGTCAATTTTTTGTGGTGGAGACTGACCATCCACTTATTCCTGGGTAGAACTAGTACTGTATACCTCTCGCCATCTGTAAGAATCGACATAAGGGATAATTGGCAAACAATGATACAGTATTTAATGAGACTTACATCACACGCTATACTGTACTAGCAGGCTCTGAGAAAAACATGTGGCACAAGAGGGCCTCGAGGATGCTCTACTGGATACTAACATTGAAGAGGAAGTGACATATATATTATGTCAATCGGTTGTCATATAATCAAGAATCATTTGACTGCAGTCTGTAAAATAGTATGGAGAAAATAGTTTTTTTGTCTGTTTCCCTTGATGGTTCACTTTTTTCTCTTTATAACAAGCAAATCTGTCCTAAATGCAATGCCCCACTACATGTCATTCAGATCGGACATAACCAGTTCATGACTTATAATTTGGTGTGTAGCACATTACCTATTGAGGAAATATACAAACATCAAGTTTAAACGAAACATATCTCAAGCAGATTAACAGTTATGGCTCTGACAAGAAAAGTGCTTAACCCTTGACCTTAAACGTGCCACCCCGGTATTGGTGAGAACATTCGACATTGGTGAGAGATTATCAAACTTGAGCTTACAAGTTTCAACCCATTATCAGAAGCTATCTAAGTACTGGACCAAACACAGCTAATTTATGGCTTTCAATATCATTCATCCAAAATACATCGCTTTCTAAAACCCTCCAAATACTCAATTTGGAAAGCAAGAGAGAAATTAAACAAAAAAATAATTAAAATAGTTTACCATTAACAGCAATGTGCTCCTGATAAGCCCAAGCTGGCTTGTCGACCTTCACCGCTCCATCACTCTTCATGGCCTTCAATAAGCGCTCAATCTCGGGTGGGTTGTTTTGTGGATATATGCCCAATGCGTCACCTGTGAGACAAGACATTCCGAAAAGTCTGGGAGTCTTTATTTATCACATGAAAGCACTTGGAAGTGTAATAATAATTTAATCTCAATGCCATCACATTAGGTACCTTTAATGATGTTATGTGGTGCTATGTGTAATTATGTGTTTATTTGTGTTTATTTGTGCCAATTTATTATTGAATTATTTAAAAGCGTTGGCAAAGCTCCCTCAACAAGCCATTGCATCATATCATATTTGCCAACATGTTTAAAAAATTCAATAATGACTAGATTATCACTGAAGGTGATGAATACCCACGCCTTTTTATTCTAAGTGAAACAAAGGGCCGTAATAGGCAATCAACCATGGGTGATGTAGAGGGATATAAGCTCATCAGCTGTTATGAGTATATGAAGTTTGACAAGAACCCATTCAAAACTGTTTGAGAAATGCTAGTAATAAAAAAGTGTTACGCGACACAACTGGACAAAAATGTGTTACAGGAGGTGTCACGATGCAACTGGGTGTTACGGGAGGTGTCACGATGCAACTGGGTGTTACGGACAACGTGATTCCTATACAGCCCCCAATTCACTTTGTGATATTGACATCACAATAGGCAATTTTAATGATGTTATGTAGCGCTATGTGTAATCAAGTGTTTACTCGTGCTAATTTATTCCATTATTATTTATTAATCGTTGGCGAGGAAACAAGATTTAAACAAGCGTATATATAGCTTCCTTCTGAATCCTTTTCACATGTTTGTAACATCTTCGAATGCCTGTATAATAAGCAATGTAAATTGTAAAACATTTGTGAATAATATATTGTTTAAACTAATCGTTGGCAGAACTCAGTGAGCCAATGCATCGTACCATATTTGCCAACTTGTTTAATAAATTCGATAATAAATACGTGCTCATGTGAGAGCCTGTATTTATTTCTCAATTCATATCAATTGTATGAGATTATTTATCACAAATAACAACACTGTATTATTCGATAACCATTTTATGAATGACAAACCTAAAGTCCAGGTCAGGTCACTCCCACTGATGTCAAACTCGCAGTGTATCGTCTCCTTATCATCCCGACTTTCACATACGGTTAGTAACTGCTTCACCTATTCAAAAATACAAACCGTTCATCAGTATATACACACAATGCAGTCAAACCTTTAGCAAACACCTCCACTCAGTATTAAAAATCATAATAAGAAAACAGTTTGTTTTGTTTGAATGGTGTTTTACGTCATTTTAAGCACGTCAGGCCATATGTGATGGTCGATTCTTGTTTATGGTGGAGGCAGACAACCTCGTTTTTCCTTGGTAGAACCAGTACTTCATATCTCCTGCCATCCCTAAGAATCAGCATTTTCTCACTTATCAAGTCGAACTCCCAGTGGGAATCGAACTCGCAACAGTGAGAGGTGAGAAAGTTTTAGACGCAGCATCTTTACTATCCCGGACACGGACGCGCACTTTAGAATAGTCAAACCTGCTCATTAGACCACCTCTATTTTGATAGACCATAATCAAACTATAGCCTGTATATTAATACTAGACATATTCACAACAAATATGGACTGAGTATCTCAAATGGTTTTCATTAAAATGAGCAGAAAGCAATTCCAGTCTTTGAATTAACATTTTGTGTCACTAGCCCGAATTCTTATATCTTCAATGAAAACCCGTACATTTTCCTTTAGCCCGACTACATAAATTAAAAATAAACCACTAGCCCGAATGACAGTTTACTAGCCCCTGGCTTCGGGATAGTGGGTTAATTTGAAGACTGCTTGAATGCAGCATGAATGCAGCATGACAATTTTTCTTATATATGGAATATGCATGTGGTTTATAGTAGAAAAGGCCCATAACTCTGGCAATAATTTTTAGAATTAGAGACCACCTATTTACGGATCACTCATTTCAAGAGACCAGTTTCAGTTTCCCATCGTATTGTTTAAATTCAAATACAAATGTATTAAGAACCACCTGTGTTAAAAACCAGTTTTAATCCTCTCTATAGAGGTCTAAATACAGGTTTGAATATAGTACTAAAGGTGCTTTTGCCAGATATCCCACACTTTTACCTTTAACGTAGCCATGAAAGGTCTATTTCTGGAGTATTTGTCTTCGGTGATATCCGCGTGCTGTATGTAATCCATGTCAGAGCGAAGTTCCGCAGTTGAGAGGTATTCAAGGACGCCATCTAGCCATCTGTTTATCACCGTCCAGTCTTCCATATCTACATCGTGCTTCGTGAGGACACATGTACAGCCCAGTGCTATCATTCTTGACCATATAAAGAGGTTCCAATTGAGGGCTATTTCATTGAAACATGCAAGGCAGTTTTGAAATTGAACAACACGCCATAGATGTGATATGTAAAACTGATCAACTGCTGCTCCATTTCACCCATGTGGTTCTCAGGCAAGAATATAAGAATCCATCATGAGTATCCATGTGAGATAGAGAAATCCCACCTGAGAGTCAGAATTGTAACCAGGGACGAGGCTCTGCTGAATTCCTGGTTGCAATTCTGATCCCGAGGATGAAATTTACCTATCTCATATGGATAAACTCATGATGGATTATTTTTCTCACATGAGGAAAACATCTCTCACATGACTAGAAAAGGGAGAATAGGGTTATCCTGTCAGAGAGGTAAAATCCCCCACAGTTCATGACCATTTTATCATTGTTTGTCCTGTTCATTAAAGTTCTTCATCCTTTACTATTTCAAATGCTACTAGAGTGGAGGCAGAAAACAATAAATATGGCACAAGTGGGTAGGCCTGAAATGTTGGTGCCAATGTAACCTTTTTTATACCCTTTTTGTGTTAATACGCAATAAAACCCCAATTCAACCGTCAATAAACAGTTTCCTTTCTTTGACACTTTTTGCGTAGATTTTTTTTACCAGATTATATGATTAGTTTGTAAATAAAGATGTTTATTATTATATTTACCTATCATGGAGAACTCTGCCAGTTTTACAAAACTGTGGATAGTTGGAGTCTCCGAGTGCCAGAACAGAAAACTTGAGGTGCGACAAATCTGCATCTGTCTCTAATATGTGGTCATAAAATGGTCTGGCATCTGTTGGAGGCACACCTAATGTAGAGAGAAAATTGCTATATATATTACAGTATTTGTGACTGGCTTATATTCGGTAAATTATTTGAAATTTATTGTGATCTACTTTATTTTACCTCAGTTTTGAAGAGTAAAATGAGATTAAAATAATTTTATTTTATTTTGTTTTATCAATGGAAAATGAAAACTGGCCTGTAGACGGATTGATATTTTTGGTGTTCCAATTAAATAATATATTGATAGCTTTCATATAATACATGTGGTTCTTTTTCGTATTCTTTTGTACATTATTTACATCCATCCACATTCATTGATATAACAAAGCTTTAAGAGTAAAATGGAAGATGTTTTTATCAATGGAAAATGAACTGACATACAAATATTCATGGTGTTCCATGTCTGAATTATTTTTACAGATTTCATATAAGAAAAATACAGGACATGTGGCTCCTTTTTTATTATGTTTTTATACATGTTTTACATACCATCCCCACTTGTGGATATAACAACAAAACAAGCCTGCTCTCTGGAGAAGTCGACAATCCTATAGTCCCTGGCGTTGATCAACCGTGGCTGTAAATGGGGTGAATCGGCATCGTCGTTGATGGCACGTATCCTGTTTAAATTAGTTTTTTATTTGATATAAATCAAACAGGATTAGTCGACATAAAAGCATGCTTTTTATAGGATTTTTTTTTAAGGAGGAGTGGCAATTAAACACAGGAATGGTTGTGACAGAATAGACACAGGAATGGTTGTGACAGAATAGACACAGGAATGGTTGTGACAGAATAGACACAGGAATGGTTGTGACAGAATAGACACAGGAATGGTTTTGACAGAATAGTCACAGGAATGGTTGTGACAGAATAGTCACAATTCTGTTTAAAACAGGAGAGAAATTCAGACATGTCATGTATGTCAGTTGTTATGTATTTAATCATTCAGACACTAAAACTGCAGTAGTTACACTGTACATTTACATGTTAACCCTTAACCTGCTACATTTATAATGGATTGTTCTTTCTTTGAATTAAGACCGTTCCATTTCTGTGACAAAGGGGTGTTTTGAGGACTGATCAGCAGCCGGACACTGTAAACCCAGATCCGCCTGCGAGGTAAGGTTTACAATGGACGCAAAGGCTATTATAGTCATGCTTAGCGGGTTAAGTATTAATTCCAAGTTGTCATTTACAAATGTAGTTTGTATGTTGGCAATGTGCTATTTCAAATTTGTTAAGAATTTTGAAAATTTAAAGTAGCTATCCCACCAACAACAGCCAAATTTTACAACATATGTACACTGTTTCTAAACCTACTGAAAACAAGATATATATAATTATCTATTTTGAGAATCTAAACTCTATTGACACACTATAAACGGCTTTACCCAGCAAGGCCATACCCCAGAACAGGAGCTTTGAATTTTAAGAGTTACCAACTCATAATTCATTTTATGCATATTCAATGATATCCCAGGCATTTTAATACTCCAAGAATAAACCTATACTTTAATCGGAACATATATCTTATTATTATGAACACCTGGATAGAATTTTGATGAATAGTTTTAAAGCATAATTTTGCACTTATTTGGCAGGTTTAAGTTTCTTTAAAAGGGATAGTTGCCAAAAAAATAAGTGGCGGAGGGTAAGTGCATGCAAGTCCTTGTTTGAGAACTGAGGAATAATGGCAGAATATTAGATTAGTGACAACGGCGTAGCGCCCTATACGCACAATACGCACGTGCGTTATACAAAAAACGCCAGAAAGGTGCCTCAGAATGCTCCATAATGCACACTTTTCTTCCTTATTTTATTTTTTTCCCTGGGGAGGCCCCCCCGGACACCCACTAGTGGGAGGGGGAAGGAGGGGGTTTCCCCCTCCCACACCCTCCCCCAAACGTATTTTTTCGGTGTGCGTATACATTTTGAAAACCTGGAGTGAGAAGTATCTATTTGAAAACTGGGGAATAGTGGCAGAATTCTGGATTAGTGGCAAGTAGTCAAGTACCTGTTTGAAAGCACCTGTATGGGCAGTAATGGCCTGTTTATGGTGTAGGTAGCTTGTGTTCACTATATTACCTTTCGTATAAAAGCTTGGCCACTTCTTCACTGCACCCATACTCTGTGCCGTACAGTATCAAGACCTGGCAACCCTCTGATGTATAGTCCTGCTTGTATTTACTGCCCACATCTGTGGTTGGAACACCCACACCATCATCTTTAAATAAATGAAATATTTTATTTTACATTTAGCTCATGTTTTTTGGACTATAGAATAGAATAAGTTTATTTTACAATCATGGGCCTTATAAGCATACAGCATATAATCACATTGTTAACAAGCCGCATGCACACATCTTTTGTATATATATACCATATTCATGTTTTATAATTATTGGTTTAAACAGTATTTATTCAAGAAATGTAATGAACAATGTTTCAATGGTACATGAACAGGATTTGAAAAACAAGCTTTCGATGAAAACTTATGTAAATTCATCGCCTTAATATTCGTGTTAGTGCATAAGATACGGCTGACAAATTATGTGTTATAAATATTAGCATATGATGTAAAATAGCATTTGACGGAATTTATCAATTAGAAATAGTGATTCTAAAACAGATACAGTGCACGACAGACCAGGTCCTGTCATATTATTATGTTGTCCATTATTGTGTAGCTGGTTAGTAATACGTTTGGACCTGACCGATCGATAAGTAACAAAAAAAAAAGAAAACAAGCAAAATGTACAACAAGAATGATTTCACCAGTCACACCAGTCCCCCCAGGAATTTTATAATTATCAAAATATATACTATCTTTTCACATAACTTGCAGTGTGGGAGTGTAATAATTCCATGACATATTTATTATATTACGCTAGTGTACCGTAACAAATAGGCAAATGAAGGCTGAATCATCATTCGGTCATTTGCATTCAGCTCAGAATTGCTTCGTCAATTTATGTAACATTTAAAATACCAGTCTATGGAAATTGACAAGGTAGTTCCGTTGTTCCGTTGTTAAGTGTCTTACACAGAAGACCGAGTCAACATACGACGTCATCATACAAACATAGGACGTCATCATACCACAACTTTGGCCAAGAAAAAAAATAGCCGTGTTTCAGGTAGGTTGATTTTTAAAAAAAACACATTTACTACACAAAGGTAGAAATTACCAGAAAATTCTTAACTCTGAGTTTGAGTTTCTCAAGGATGTATATATTAATATATATATAAAATTTAAAATTGCTCCAAAATGGACTTTGAACTCATCACATGAAGATGGGAAAGAAACGTCACAGAGCAGAACAAACATGCATTTGTTTGGAATATTGTTTCAATAATACATGCAACGTACATAAAAGTACACACAGCTCTCTATGTTGCTGTTCTAAAACTGGAAGTATTAAATATGTTAAACAAGTGGATTGAAGCACACTAATTATTTTCGTCATAGAAATCATTTCTATTAAAAACAAATAAAACAATGATACATGATGTAACTTTCGGATCAATTCATGATTTCTCGTAATAACATGACAACACAAAATATATTTGTTTTTTAATTACTTTTAATATTTTAATTTCATAAACATTCGTTGTGGGAGCCGAAGAATATATTTACATTTATGACATTTTTTTTATTGTGTTGCTAGGAAAAATACATACAGAACCGGTGACAGTAATATTGTAGCCTTTATATTCATAAGGATGAACCTTCCGATAATATTGGTCATCAATTTGTCGGTAGAAATACAGCTAATATAACTTCTGGCCTCTTGGTGTTGCTTATAGGCCATAAGCCTTGCTGCGGCAGCCATTGCCGGGTTAAAACAAGCGTAAACATCCGAGATATACCAATCGCAGCATTTCTGTCGAACTAAAGCATTGATGAATACAGAACGAAAACAATATCTTCATCATCGCGGCTCAAGAGATCGAGATTGTTTTTTGTTCTTCTTTTTTTGAACAAAATATAGGGTCTGTCGGGAACCTGAAACACGACTATTTCTTTTGCTTGGCCTTATATACAAGCAGCTACAATAATAAATATTCTTTTTGTAGATATAGAAACAAAATATCACATTCGTGCCTATGTAATATTGAATTTATTAAACTTGTAGGATTACACTGATATGATATTTGGTAAAGCCTCAGATCATATAATTTTATCAACTTGTTTAATAAATTCAGTATTAAACAGGAACTCATCCTCTATATACTGCACACTGTGTGTTATAATTATTCATGGGGCTGATACAGGATATATGATTTGGGTGGGTGGGGTTGGGGTGGTGTTGGGTGCGGTGGGAGGCGCAACTTTTAAAAAATAGTTAACATCCAAAATAAGCGCGCACATTTTTTTCCAGTTGGTGGTTATGTTATTAACATATAAAGTATCATACTGGGCTAAGGCTATTATAATTTGAGGGCTGGGAGTGGGGCCTGGACTTTAAAACACTTAAATATTCAGGATAAAAAAATAAGGCCTTGCTCTAATGTGCCGTTTCACGGCACATTCTCCAAAACGGCACATTCTCCTCTTGGTACAATGGTGGAGGGACTATAACCCTTAGAACTACACAGGAACACAAATATGTGATTGATTAGTATATACTTTTAAAATAAATCTGAACTCTCCCCAAGGTCAAAGTCTCATATCCTTTTAGAGGTTACACCGATTTATATTAAATCAATTACCTCTGAAGAGATATGAGCCTCAGGCCCCTTGCATGCAAGGCAAGCACAATACCTTGTTGTCAGTAAACCCACTGGTCATCCAAAGTCAGAGTCAGTCACTCGTCCTACGCAATATCTGAATGGTCAAAATGATAAATTACAAGTTAAAGTAAAATAATTTATCTGAATTTCTACTTATCCTGCATCAATGGGCACTTGTAATAGCGAGTGTAATTTTCGTGCCCCGTCACCATCATATGATGTCTATATGCAGATACGTCATTGCGTACAAACATTTTGACAATAAAACAAACATAACGCATTTCAAGGCAATCTTAATAATGTGTTAGTATTGCCATCAACCTTCCGTATGATGAAACATGGTCAAGCTACGCGCCCGGTAAGAGGATGTAATCCTCCAATTTGGTACGCCCGTTTCAGGCCATTTTTTTTGGAAGCCGAGAACGGCTATAAGGCTAATGGTTGGATATGAATCCTTTTCTTACACTGCTGTATTCTCGGCAAATTAAGAATGTATTGTAACACGGATGAAGGTCTAACTTATGGAGTATTCCGCATGTCAGAGAAGTTGGTTACACCTCCCAGAAAAGTGATTATAAATTGATGCAGAATTATTGAAATACAAACCATCTATAATAAAGGCATCGATAGAATTGTCTTGAAATTCCGTGTCAGATGACCTTTCCAACAACTTGTAAACATAGGCACAAGTACAAACTAGAACGATTAACGCAATATACCACATTCTGGTATATTTTTAAATGCAGGTCTGCATCATCCATCAATTTGATCAGATGAAATGTCAGAGCATTATATTCAAAGTTCAATATTTCAAAAAATATTGAATGACAACCATGGTTTCTATGCAAATATAGAGAAAACAATGTTTATGTATTTGATCAGCCATTAACCTTGTTTGTTATATGAATGTTTCATATAAAATAACCGCAAAATAAACAACAAAGTCTGAGGTCATTTTCTAAACCGGAAATTGTCATTTATTGTTTTCTTTTCAAAGAGTATCCGGTTGGCGCAAATATCAAAATGTTATTTTAAAAGTTAATTTTAATTATGTTTTACACACGTAATTGACATCAATCAGGTTCAGTTGTTTATTTAATAAATAAAAAATGAATGCTGGATGTGAGTTTGAAACTAAGGTAGGTTGACAATTTCGTCTCAAAATGTACTAATCATTGGTTTTCGCGATTTCCAGTTCTAATTCTTACGTGTACGTAAAGCCCCTTCACACTATAGCGCGTTTCCACTGCGTTGGCACGGCGTTATTTAATTTTCCAGAATGCCGTGAGATCGCAAGAAAAATCTGATATTTTTCGTGAAGATGGAGATGTCACGGCGTCCTCACAGCGACCAAGGAGTTGCTACGGAGCTCCCATGGCGTTCTATCGCGTTCATACGGAGTTCTTGTTGGCGATTGTCTGCGCTCTCACGGCGCTTCCACTGCGTGCACTGCGCTTTCACGGAGCTCACACTGCGCTGATGGCGTGTTGAAGACGTTCGTTTGCACTACCTATAATTCATTTATACTATTTTGTTCGTTTTTGTCATGCAAACGCCGATGGACACGGTAGAAGCGCCTTGGGAGCGCAATGATCGCCGTGACAGCTCCGTACAGTCGTTGTAAGAGCGCAGTAAAATAAATAACACTCCGTATAAGCGCTGTAGACGCACCGTATAAGCGCGGTAGAGACGCAGTGACATCTCAGAGAACGCCGTACAATCTCCGTGCAAGCGCCACCGACAACCACAGCGTCGCACTGCGACCTCTGTGCGCGCCCGCTGAGCTCCTGTGGCGTTGTAGGAGACCTTACTGCGCTGCTATGGCGACCTTACGGCGACCCCACTGCGCTCTTATCAGAACGCCGAGCGACGGCGTTTGTTTTGTGCATGCTCAAAGTGCGCACCGTCGCTTGGCGTTCTATACGATCCCAATGCGTCTACTGGCGATGCCGCTGCGGGGATGCTTGCGATCGTACTGCGCGCACCTCGGCGTTCTACATTTTTCTTGGACGCCGTGAGAACGCGGCCCTAGTGTGACAGGGGTTTTACAGGTCTCAGACAACCATTGATTTTCCCATAGGCCTCCATTATAGCCTTTAGGGCTACCCTGATTTCCCTATATCTCGTAGACATATATGGCACCCGTGCCTGAAACTTACATCCAAGTGACATTTTTCTCATAGCGAATCCAATGAAAGTTAGTCGTTTCTGGCTCCGAAGTGACTCACCCCAGTTTTGCAGTTTTTTCCCGCCAAACGTCAACGTGTACCTTTCATTTTTCAGTCATAATTTTAACAAATAAAATATAGCAAATTTGGTCAAGGTTGTGATTGCAGAAAATATACTTTTTTTCAATGGATATTCATTTCTGGATGATATCTCTAATTCTGTTAAAACCTAACATTCATGTGCATTTCAGTATTGTAAGAAAATAAGTTGGGACAAGATAAATTAATTACAAAAGTTGATGTCCCAAATTATACCTTTTCAAAAAATAATTATTATTTTTAGTGTCCCAAAAGATATTATAAGCACTTAATTTGGTGTTAAAACTTCAATGCAACTCGTATACACTGAAGTTAGTATATATATAAAAAAAAATATATCTCACTAAGAAATCTAAGAAATATGAAACTATAAACCCAATGCCACTAGGTAGCAGATATCTACAACAGAAAATCCTCTGTATTGAAGCAGAGTTATTCTCCATTAGTTGAAGACGAATAAAATACCTATCTAAGACTATCAAAGATACACTGTTTGCAATCCAGGGTATTCTCCGAAAGTTGAAGATAAGACCAGCTCATAGCTGAATCCAGTACAAAGCAGTATAAAAAACCTTAGCCTATATCTTTCAAGTTGATACCTTTGGAATGGTGTCTAAAAATGGCTTTATCATGTTTATTTCGGTACTGTAATTTATTTACTTTTCAGGTGCAAGATGTTTGAGCGTTGATATGTCATTTTTGTGGATTAGAATGACGTAGTGGTGATATGACGGAAATGAATCCAGAATTGTAAAACAATATTTCAAAGATGGGAAAGGTGAAGAAACAAGCACTGGTTAACAAGGTATTTAATGTTTATACACATTTTTGTCAATCTGTTTAACAGTTGGGGTTGTATCTTATTTTTGATATTATTATTTTATACATTAATATGTGTTCCCGCCTTAATTCCATTAAGTGATGTGAAAGCTGTTATCAGCAGGACTTTTCGACAATAAAACATGTTTAAAAACAGTTTTTACTATAAAATGAGATGAAATTACCTATTAAATGTTTTAATTTTAAAATATGCATAGTTTTTAAGCTGAAATTATTTCCTCAGCCAACCCTGTTTTCGCTTCTTGGAGAAAGGGGATGGATTGGGTATGAAAGGTAATAATACGAATGAGCTAATTACTTTTAGTTACTGCATTGTATATATTACTTTTGTCTGAATGAGTAATTTATTTATATAATTAAGAGTATTTAGGGAATTGGGTTTAATCATGAACTAATACATTCTCAAAGATATCATAGTCACGGAGCATATTCGTTTTTCCAAAGAATGGTCTGCACCAAAAATAGGGTCAGTCGGCCAAGCGAAAAAGGCAACATTTTTGAGCACCAACCCATTGGGTGTATCTGATTTTTGAATTGTTGATGATGTCAGCGTTGTTTAAACTGCTGTTAATGGTAACGGATAAATGTTTTATACACTTTTTTATACACTTATCTTTGTTGTTTTTAAGGCTGAGGGACAACAGAAGATTTTAAGCTTTTTCCAGAAATCTTCAGAAACTGTTAAATCATCGTCCCTGTTCACTCAGCATGGAACCTCATCATCCATTGGCGGTGTTAAAGAGAAGAATGTGGCAACTGCACAAAAAGGAACCAGTAAAAGCTCAAGTAGGGATATACTAGTGTTAAGTGATTCTGAAGATTTTGCAACAACAAAAAATGAAATTAAAGAAGGTGGCAAATTATTCGCTAAAACTAAGCTGGAAAACGCTTTATCAGCCTCCGCAAAAATCAGCCATGCAGTAAAACATACAAAGCCAGTATGTGAAGAAAGTTCGAAACTAAAGCTTCTCAACTCAGAACATGCAGAGCCACTAGTTATTCCTGAAACTCAGGGTATTTTCACACCCAAGGGCAAAGAAATAATCTCTGTGGGGAAAAATGGAACTGGGAATGAAAAATCCCCTTTTCGGTCGCCAATGTCAGTTGCAAGTGATGTGTCCGATTCCGGAATAATTCCTGATACGCCGGAAAATGTATCCGACTGTCAGAAACCAAAGCGCCCCCTAGGGAGAAGCTTTTTGCTGTCTGCGGCTCACTTTGGTTCTAATCCAATCCAGCAGGCGAAAGAAAACCGTGAAGCCAAGATGGCTTTAAAAAGGAGCAGAGCCACACAGGCACGGAAAAGCTTGGTGTCGGTGTCTGTGAAATTCAATGAGAATTCAGAAAATTTGTCAAATGCGAACACTCCCATTGTCAAAACCATTTCGGACACAGTGCAGTTAGATTCTGACCAGAATCTGTTTGACAAGCACAGAGCCAATTTTGAAGTCATGGATTCAGAAAATGATATGAAAAGTTCGGATACCTTTGATGATAGGACTCCAACAAAGGTATATTCAGAAGGTGCCTCTATGAGTTTGAAAAGAATGGCAAAATCAGGCTTGTCGCCAGAGTCAAAAAGAACGTTAAATCCTGACAAAGGTTGTGTTGATGAAGACAACCCTGACAGCGAACAAGTTGTTAAACAGTTGAATTTTGAACAAACTGCAAAGAATGGAGGTATGAGCGGCAAAGAGAACTCTGCAATGGTTAAAAACACTGAAACAGTTGAAGAGATGAATCGTAGAGTCGCAGAGGAGATAGAAAGAAGAGAAAGGTTAAGAAAGGAAAAACAAGAAAGACTTGAGAAGGTTAAGCAAGAGAGAATGGAAGAAAAGAAGAGACTGGAAAGGGAGGAAAGAAAGAAAAATAGCGAAAAAATGATAAAATATCAGCTACATGGGAATGCAGGTGATGATTATTATTAACGGGGTTGATGCACTATTTTCAAACAATGTTTATTTTAAAGGGCTCTGAAAAACTTGAAAAAAGCTGAAAGAATGATCCAAATGCCTTGAAAAAATAAAGGAGATAATTATGACCTATTGAAAATTTGCAAAGAAACGTAAATGGAGGCCGCCATCTCAGGGCTTTTTTAACCTATTTAACAGGGGCCGAAATTCGGCTTCTTCCCAATTGCAAAAACCTCTATTTTTTTCCCAATTTTGGGGTAAAAAATTCCCATTTAAAAAAAAAAAAACAATATATATATATTTATATTTTCTTTTTTTGGTAATTAAGTGACTCACTTTACATAGTTTGTATGTTAAAATAACTCAGTTCTAAAACCTTATCAATATTTTACCTAAAACTACATTTTAATGAAATTTCCCCTTAAAAAAACATTTCCCAAAACAACAAAAATCACGCTATTTCTTTCCCAATTTGGACAGTCACGCGCTTCTTTTCCCCAAATTTAGCAGGCCTAGGCCTTTTCCCAATTTCCTTGAAAAAAGCCCTGCATCTTGGAACGATGACGTCATCACGCCTTTTTACCATGTATGGCATATATATTGACAAAATGTCTTTTAAAGCACAGAAAACCACTGCAAGTGAAAAACAATTATACAATTTATACATTTTACATCTGTATATTTATTTTTAATCAATTTGCAGTGATTTGATTGATTTGAAATAATTAGATTTTAACAATATGCCATATATGATAAAAAGGAACGATCGCCGATGACATCTTCATTCCAAGATGGTCGCCTCCATTTATGTTCTTTGAAAATGTTCAATAGGTCATATCTCCTTTATATTTCATGGCATTTTGATTATTCTTTCAGTTTTTAAGTTTTTCAGAGCCCTTTTAAATAAATATTATAATGAAAGTAGCCCTTTAAATAAAAGGCCAACCATGCACAATTGTTTGCTTCTTTTGTTCTTGGAAAAACCCTTACCGGTAATATTATATTTAACATATTTAGGGATTTTATATACAAAGATTACATATTAGAAATAAGTTTAAATTGAAAAATAAAAAAAAAGATACGTTATTTTATTTTTATTGCGCAGTTTCAGGGCTTTTTTTTTTCAAGAAAATTGGAAAAAGGCCTAGGCCTGCAGATTTTGGGAAAAGGGAGATTGTTAAAATTGAGAAAAAATAGCGTGATCTTCTCTATTAAGGGGATTTTTTTTAAGAGAAAAACTTTTATTAAAATGTATGCTTTAGGTATAATATCAATCCAGTTTTGAATTTAGCAATGATTTTAACATACAAAAAAATTAGAAATGGAAAGTTTGTCACTTTTATTAAAAAATATATATATACCGTATATTAATTATAAATTATATTTTCAGCAACAAAATCAACGACAGATGAAACTGCCAATAATGATGACACCCTTGACGACATTCTACAGGAACTGCAAAGCCCAAGCATATTGAAAGGTGGTAAAGATGTACGAGAGAAAACTGGAAGTAAAAGTAAATGTTCCTTGAAAAGAAGCGAAAAACTTCCATTGGAAACTGATTCAGGACAAGGCGGACAAACAGCAGAAAATAACGCAGAACATAATGACACTACTAAAAAAGAGCTTGGCGTAAAAGTTAAAAGTCGAGTTTCGGGACTGGACAATGAAACAAATGTAGAAACGAGTAAGACAAAACGATATAGTTTAGAAAGTGTTTTGCGGTATGGAAGTGAAGGGGAAAGTGTTAAAGGGGTGCTGAAGACAAACTATGAAAATGCAAATGAAGGTGTCTTTAAAGGTAAAAATGCAAAAAGGCAAAGTATTGGTGATAGAAAGACGAAAGATTTGATGAAGAAATTGACTTCTGATTGGACAGATGAGGATGACGAGTATTTTAAAAACCTTGGCGTTAAAATTGAAGGCAAATGTGCAAACACTATGAAGGACGATAAACCGAGTTTGTTAAATGATGAGGACAAACATCGAGCCTGTGCTGATAAAAATACTGAAGTCATTAAACAGATTTCTATTTCCAAATCTAATTTAAAGGTGCATGGTTTTGTAAAAAACAAATCTGCTAGTGATGATCAAATAAAACTCAACTCAAACCACTCCGACAGCAGAATGCTTGATGATGGTGATGCAGATGACATAACAATATACCCGACCCCCTGTTGCCGGGCAACAGAAAGGTCAAGGACGCCGAGTGATGAGATGGAAATTGATGAGTTTGGTACCCAGCTTGACAGTCAGACACTGTGTGACGAGTTGGAGAAGATGTCTCCATTTAAAAAGAATAAGTAAGTATTTTATACGATGTGCTCGAATTAAGTTTTGTATTTTTATATAAAAAATAATTCACGGCCCATGAATCATGACTTAGTATTGTTAATCAAGATTTAACTATGACAGTTTTAAAACAAAATTGAAATTGCAGCAAATACATATACTCGGTAAAAAAATTTTTGGACCAGGGTATGTCAAGTCATATAAAAATAAAACTAGTGGACAGAATTTAAGTATCTTTTTTTAGTAACCAAGGTCTACCCTTCCCGGTTAATTCCGTACCAGAAACATTAAATTCCAAACAAGATTTGATTTTTAAAAAATATCGCGAACACACAAAGGGTCTGTAAAAAATGTTACAAAATCCATAAAAAATAAGTTTCGGACACATTCGAGTAACAAATAAAAAGATTATTATTTTTCGCAAACTTTCATTGTAAACGATAATTATTGTTGATTGTTGATCTATTGTGGATAAGATAAGAAGGGTTATGGTCGAATGTCATGGTTCAGCGATGATTGTACGGGTTTGAACACTGCCATGGTCCAAAACTTTTTTTACAGAGTATATTATATCCGCCTCTTTTTGGAATTTGTGAAATAACTTATTAGTTTTTATACGCCCACAGGGACGTATTATGTTGTGGCGTTGTCTGTCCGTCTCTCTGAGCACAGGTTCACTACCTTAGGTGGTATTTGTGGCTTAACACAAAGGTATTCAATACAATTAATCTGTAGCAACTTCAGCCCATTGTTTTTATAAGGCCAAATAAAATTATACCTGAGTTTACTGTAACCCGACCGACCCGCTGAAAACACCCCCGACTCATTTTTTTTTTATTGAAAAAAAAAAATATTAAAAAAAATTAAAAAACAACAACAAAAAACTTTTTTTTTTAGTAATTATGTTCACGCTATCACGGCCGACTCATGTGCTCATTGTCCTGCTGTTGGAACTGACCCTCTTCCGGACTTGCGAAAAATAAATTAAACTGTTTTACCCCTTTGCAATAATTGCAAGTGATTGGGAAAAGATCCAGTTGTTGCATGCCTTTTGGGAAACAATAACACATGTATACACAATTTCATATTGTTATCTATTGTAGTTTTTAAAATACCACATTTTCCCATTCATCAAAGCTCATCGCCACCTTAAATTAACTTCTCCAAAAAAAAAAAAAAAAAAAAAAAAAAAAAAAATGCTTACCTACCCAATTTTTTTCAGCAATGTTACAGTAAACACAGGTATAATTTTATTTGGCCTAAGTGGTCATTCCTTAGATATTAAACAAAAGAAAAAGTTCTTAAGGTACCTGTAACCATTTGTGGGGATGTCTGTCCGTCCGTCTGTCTGTCCGTTAACTTTTACCTGACAAGTGATAGTGGCTATTAACTTTCTACGTATAAGGTGTACAATAATGAAACTTTGCATACATCTTCAACATGATCCCCATTGCATATATCTCATAAAGGCCCATAACTCTCTGATTCATATTTTTTTAATATATCCCACTTTGAAAAAAGGTTTAACCTGGAACTTAACCTAGCCATTTACGAGTGATTATGACTCGTAACTAGTATCAGGTGTACAATAATGAAACTTTGCACACTTCTTCATCATGATTCAATGAATACATCTTATAAAGGCCCATAACTCTCTGATTTATATTTTTTAATTATTGTCTCGATTTTCGAAGAAGAATTATTTTTTGGAAAGATATAATTTGGGACATCAATTTTTGTAATTAATATATCCTGTCCCAACTTATAGGGTAAATACGGTAGTTGTTTCTTTTCTGGCGGCGGCAGCGAGGGCGTCAACATTCAAGTTTTGCGTTTAGGTCAGAAACTGTATTCACTAGACCTTTCAAACTTTGCTTATTGTTGTATCTTGGGTGGTACATCGCAACGTGACAAAGCAAATGTGGAAGTGACCTTGACTCTCCAAGCAAGGGCAGATAACCTTATAATTTTTACCTTCAACTTTGGCATTTAGGTCACATTTTCACAAACTGTATGCTCTAGACCTTTCAAACTTTGCTTATAGTTGTATCTTGAGTGGTACATCGCAACGTGACAAAGCAAATGTGGATGTGACCTTGACCCTCCAAGCAAAGGGCAGATAACTTGAATTGTTACATTTACATCACTTTCTCATGAACTAGAATTATGCACTAGATGTTTTAAACCTAATTAATAGCTTAATCTTTGGAAGAAAACATATTCTATTTAGACTTAGTTGTGTTTTTGGTAGTGCATCTTTTTTTGGATGCCTGGATTTCATCTATGACCTTGACCTACTTTTTGGAGCTGATGATTTTTAGCTCTTCTGGCCAAAGGCCTTCATTTTTCATCCGATCTTTACCAAACTTTACCAGATTGTTAATATCAATGAAAGCTCGCACAAGTTCGAAAACATTCCAGATCGGACCAATAGCAGCAGAGTTATGACCCTTGATTTAGTTAAAAATGCTATATTTTGCCTCGTTAATACGATAGGGCTTTCATTTTTCATCTGATCTTTACCAGATGTTTTGCCTTTTTTTTTGTTATTATTTATAATAGTATATATTTGCTTTTTTATATTTTATTTTTTTAATAGATATATATTTTTTTAATTTCCTATGTCATTATTTTTTTGTTTTAATTATTATTATTTTTATATATTTTTTTAAAAAAAATAACTTTAATATATATTTTTTTTAATTCTATTTATTTGTTTATTTCTTTTTTTTTAATATATATTTTTTTTTTTAATTTTCTTATTTAATTTTTTTTTGTGTGTTAACGCCATGTTAGCAGGAAGCATTGCTGTGCCTATTGCATTTTTTTTCTGGTTCGTTGATTTTTGATGGAGTTACGGGCCCATGACATTTTTTTTTGTTGGATTTCGTCGAAACTTGGCAGGAAGCATCGGTAAGATATCTAATTGTGCATATCGCCCAGTTTGCTTATTTATGACGGAGTTATGGCACTTTGACATTTTCACTTTAAATTTCTTGTCGGCGCTACTCCTCCTAAACGGCTTGTTGGATTTCTACAAAATTTGGCAGGAAGCCTCAGTTGTGCAAAGCATGGTATATCAATGCAATTTTGGACAAGTTCGAAAATCAGCTAGATCTAGTTAGTAACGACAGGTTATGGCCCTTGATTTGTTGACAAAATGCTATTATTGTATTTTCCTTTGTTAAATCTGTAGTTACTTCATTTTTATCTGATCTTTACCATATTTGTTTAGAATGTCCCCACCCCCACCCCACCCACCCATTTTTATGAAATTTCATTCATAGAAGAAAGTGGGACAAATTAAAAATGCCCATGCCAGACTAGACACAGCAGACTTATTGCCCATGATTACCAGGACTGGTGAGCGATCTAAGGCCATCTTATCCCTGTTGTTTTTGCAATGTTTTAAAAAAACTACTGATGGGAATTTTATGTCTACAACCCTTGATATAAGAGCCGTTTTAGCCAGTAGAGCATCCACAGGCCCTCTTGGGCCTCTTGTTTTTAATAGAATGGCATTTCGTTTTTAAACAAATGCACATAAATGTCATCTCAGCAAACGGCAAACTCGATTGTTTTTAGTTACTAAAATGTTTACAAACTTTCATTTAAGCATCATTGACCTTTTTATATTTAAGTCCAGCCCCCGTTAGGCGAGACATGTGAATACACGGATTTCTTGTACATATTTCTGATTTGTTTTGGTCAAATAGACTTATAGCTATGTTGCCACACCCACCCCCCTCCCGCTCGATCCACTCGAAACCTTATAGCTATGTTGAACCCTCCCCATTACATCCAACCCACTCGAAACCCGAATTGTTTATTTCTTAACAAAAAATTTCACATCCTGTCTCAAATTTTATTATATTTTTTATGACATTCTAACAATAATTTTATATCGGCACAATTATCTATATGCCCTCTATATCTCCTTCCCCCCCCCCCCCCCCCCCCCCCCCCCCCCCCCCCCCTCTATACCCCACCCCCAACTGCACCTCCACATTGTTTACGCCTTGTTTTCTGATGGTATATGCTAGCTATATACTTTCTTATTCTCTGAAAAATCAAATACAGGTAGTCGAGCTGCGCTGTTCTCCGACGTTCTCCGACAGCTCTTGGTTATCTTTTATTTTTAAGTCCCTCACCCGTTAGGCGAGAAGTGAATCCGCCGAGTTCTTGTTTCCCTTTTCACAATGTTTAACCTGGAACTTAACCTTGCCAACAAAGGCCCGGGTGTGTGTTGCCCCGCTATGTGGTGCTCAGGTTATAAGTGCATTGAATTAAAAGTTGAACAAGATATTTCCTAGACTAATGTTTTTTTTTCCTTGATAGTACGTGGCATTGAACTTTTCTGTAATAAAATCATGTATACATTTGATGGAATCATTTTATGCATTTTCAGCCCTTGAAGATAACATCTATTTCAGAGCATTTATCATCATAAAACTTACAGTTGTCATGACTGGATTCAAATCAGGTCAACCATTCCTTCCAGAGCTTTTAATATTGTCTACCATAATCAGTATTGCTGTTCAATAACATTTTTTTTTTATAATGTTTGATTTTATATCTGCTTATCTACAAGACAAGAATCCGAAGTTGGATATACAACAGGCAGACCAGGAGATGGCCAACATCTACAAGATCTACAAGACAACAATCCGGCGATAGGCAACGAAGCCGATCATCAGACGGAACAACAGATAAATCGCGAGACAGACCAAAAACTTCCAGCTCTAACACCCATAAGACCGCCAGAATGCCGAGTAAGATCGAGTCGTCCGTGTATAGAGGGAACTGAACAACTGCAGAACTCTTACGACACTGGTCTGGAATCTCTAATGAGGACATCCGATAAAATTCTGATGGGCATGGAAATGACCAATCGATTGTTGAGTCAGATGCTGGCGATTGAGCAGCAGAATTCTGCAAGACTTGATTTGTTTACTGTCAAACTGTCAAGGTAGACAGCCTCATGACAGTGGCGCAACA
>JAWPHD010011353.1:0-84746 GCA_037043455.1 Cyrtodaria siliqua
CCGATAAAAAATCGCGAGGTTTGCACGAAGTTTGATTGCAAATCTCGCGTTTTTTTTCATTGTAGAATACGGCGAGAATGCGAGATTTATTTCGCATTCTCGCAATCTCGTCCAAATGAAAACGTGATAAAATCGCGAGGTTTGCACGATGTTTGGCTTGCAAACTTCGCGTTTTTTTTAAGGTAGACTAGGACGAGATTGCGAAATTTATTTCGCAATCTCGCAATCTCGCGAAATTGAAAACGCGAGATCGCGATGGCCCTAACAGGATTCCGTACAATAATACTTGGCGGGATTTGAAGTCCTTTTGTAAGGGAAACTGGTTTGTATCCCGGCTAACACTCCCCACTCCACCCACACACCCACTCATACACGCACGCATACATGTTTAGCAACGAAATCATACGTTTTATGTAGGACCCCCACTCCACCCCCCCCCCAACACCCCCTCCCCCCCGCCCCCCCCCCCCAACCCCCCGATACACACACGTACACACACATACATTTGTAGCAAATTGAAACCTAATAAATCATACGTTTACAACTTATCGATCAATTATTTCAGTGTATTTGGGTAGTATATTTGGGTCTATATTACATTTAAAATATACTATCTAGAATTATATTATGTTTTATTATTGGAAGCAGGCATCGTCGTGATATGACTGAAACATTGTTACAGGCGATGTTAACCGCCCCCTCCGCCCACCCCTCTCATACATGCACACATGCATGTGTAGCAACGAAATCATAAGTGTTACTCCCGTGCCGTATTACAATTAATGTCATAGATATTACGGTAACTGAATCGACGATTTAAGGATTAAAGCCATTGTGCTCCGCAAACTTATTTAAAAGCAAGTCTCTCGTGAGAAAGCTCATTATTGTAATAATAAAAAAGTTTACCCTTTATGGAAATAACTCGACCAAAATCTGAATAAATAAATGTTTTATTGATGCACATTGGCACATTAATTTAGTCGGGAGCGGGTAATGAACGGGTTTAGCTGACAATCGGCTGTCAAGACTTAAGGATGAGATTCTTGATTTTTTCCGAGCGTTTACACCTAAAAGTGTAGTTTCACTCTCTCTCTGGGGTGGCTCTAAATAACCTATGATGTGTTGATGGGCCGTTAAACAAAATTCAGTTCAATACAATTTCCTTATTCAGTCATTATCTTACCACTCAATACGTTATAATACCACTTTCCATTCTTTCTGGGGTATAGACATAAATGGATGTGTATGCTCTGGGACGGCTCCAAATAACCTGTAGTGTGTTGATAAACCGTTGAACAAGATTCAATTAAAATTCAATTTTCAAATTTTGTCATTATTTCACCATGCAATACGTTATAATACCACTTTCCACACTCTCTGTGGTATAGACATCAATTGATGTTTATGCTCTGGAGCGGCTCTAAATGTCCTATTGTGTGTTGATGAGGCGTTAAACAATGTTCAGTTCAATTCAATTTTTTAAAATGTTAGTCATTATTTCACCACTCAATAAGTTTTTACTACCACATTCCCCCTCTCTCTTGGGCGCTTCTAAATAACTTATGTGTTAATGAGCCGTTATTCAATTCAATTCAATTTCCCCCACTCAATAAGTCACTATTTCAACACTCAGTAAGTTATAATACCATATTCCCCTCTCTCTGAGGCGGCTCTAAATAATCTATAATGTGTTGATGAGCCGTTAAACAATATTCAATTCAAATCAATTCAATTGACTTACTTTAGTCATTATTTCACCACTCAGTAAGTTATATTACCAACTTCCACTTTCTCTGGGGCGGCCCTAATTAACCAATATTGTGTTTATGAGCCGTTAAACAAGATTCAATTCAATTCAACTTCCTTATTTAGTCATTATTTCACCATTCGCTAAGCTTTAATACCACCTTCCTGTCTCTCTGGGGCGGCCCTAAATAATCTTTAATGTGTTAATGAGCCATTAAACATGATTCGGTTCAATTAATTTTACTTATTTAGTCATTATTTCTCCACGTTATAATACCACCTTACAATCGATCACATACGCCTAGGTCATAGTATCCGCGGACACCATGGCATCACTTGCTGTATAATATGTTTTAATCACATAATATGGCTTCTGGGAGAGTAATAAAGCCATGACTTATTTCTCGCAATCCACTAGTGTTTTACAGATGCAAATGAGAACCGAATCACTGAGTTTGTATACAGTTTAACATTTAATCGCAATTGTGTGCATGGTATACCATACGATACGTTCAAACGCCTTAAATATTTATTTATTTTTTTAAAAACTTACTTTATAAAAATCATGTTAGTAACGTTTAATTTGATTGAAGGTGTTGCATTATTTGTACGGCGAACGCGTTACAGCCGCGTAACGTAGCTGCATTCATGAAAACAACAACGACCTCTTCAGAGAGCAAAGACTATTCTATTTCTATTTGATATTTGATATTTCTACTAGTTTTAGGCAACTTATACATGTATGACCCAAATTGACTTCCATGGACTTTACGATAAATAACCTTAACATACTATTTAAACATACCTCAAGATATTAGTATAAATTCCATGCTGTTACACATGTACATTAACCTTGAGCGACGTAAAACAATATGTTATCAAATTAAAACTAGGAATACGTCTCAAAAAAACTTTATCTCGTTTTAGCTCGACTATACAAAGAATAAGAGAGCTTATGTAATCACTCCCGGCGTCGGCGTCGGCGTCCCACATCCATGTTTGCCTGTAAGCTGTGTTTAAAAGTCTATGTCTCTTACATTTCTTATTCTATCACAACCAAATTTGGCCATGGGCATCCTTATAGCATAATCTTAAGGGCTGCATAAGCAATTTTGGTTCCTGTAACCCACGGGCTCCCATGGAACCCAAATTCCATAAAATGTGTCCCATTTCACATCAAATTTTGCGTGTAAGCTGTGTTTACAAGTCTATATATCTTGCATTTCTCATCCTAGAACAACCAAATTTAGCCATGAGCTTCCTTATAGCATTATCTTAAGGGCTGCTTAAGTAATTTTGGTTACTTTAACCCTGGACTCCCATGGAGCCCTTAAAATATGTCTATTTCACATTACTTTTTGCGTGTAAGCTGTGTTTACAGGTCTATATCTGTTACATTTCTTGTCCTAGCTCAACTAAATTTGGGATTTGGTTTCCTTATAGTATGTTGTAAAGGGTTGCGTAAGTAATTTTGTCTTCTGCAAATCAAATTCTGGGCTCCCATGGAACCAAATTGAGAGGGCCCATAAAATGTGCAGTAAAGGCAGATCAAGGTTTGCGTGTAAGCTGTTGTATATATCCCCCACCCAACCCCACGTCCTTTATTTTTTTTTTTTTTTTTTACATATTTCTGTATTGTTTTGGTCAATTCTTACACATATAGCTGTGTAGCCCTCACCTCCATCCCCACGCCTTCCCCCATTCCCCAATCCCCGCCTTGCCCCCTCGCTCGAAACTAGTTTTTTTTTTTGTTTTACATATTTCTGTGTTGTTTTGGTCAGTTTTTACACATATAGCTATGTTGCTCCACCTCCACCTCCCCCTCCCCGCTCCCCTTCCCACTAGTACGTACTTAAGCTGTTGTATATATCTATAATTTTGGTTTTGGATTTCTTATAGCTTTATTCATCTTATTCATACTTCACCCATATTGGGTATGGGCTCCCTCCTGCTCGCCCCGCCCCCTTCTTTTTTTTACCTTTTTCTGTGTTGTTTTGGTCAATTAATACACATAAAGCTATGTTGCCCCCCAACCCGCCCCGCCCCGCCCCCCCCCCTCCACGCCTTCCCCGCCTTCCCCGCCATCTCCCAGCCTCCCCCCACTTGAAACTGAATGTTTTTATTTATTTTTTAAATATTTCTGTGTTGTTTTGGTCAATTCTTACACATATAGCTGTATAGCCCTCACCTCCATCCCCACGCCTTCCCCCATTCCCCAATCCCCGCCTTGCCCCCTCGCTCGAAACTAGTTTTTTTTTGTTTTACATATTTCTGTGTTGTTTTGGTCAGTTTTTACACATATAGCTATGTTGCTCCACCTCCACCTCCCCGCTCCCCTTCCCACTAGTACGTACTTAAGCTGTTGTATATATCTATAATTTTGGTTTTGGATTTCTTATAGCTTTATTCATCTTATTCATACTTCACCCATATTGGGTATGGGCTCCCTCCTGCTCGCCCCGCCCCCTTCTTTTTTTTACCTTTTTCTGTGTTGTTTTGGTCAATTAATACACATAAAGCTATGTTGCCCCCAACCCGCCCCGCCCCGCCCCCCCCCCCCTCCACGCCTTCCCCGCCTTCCCCGCCATCTCCCAGCCTCCCCCCACTTGAAACTGAATGTTTTTATTTATTTTTTAAATATTTCTGTGTTGTTTTGGTCAATTCTTACACATGTAGCTATGTTGCCCCCCCCCCCCACCCCGCCTCCCCCTCAAATCCCCACTTCACCCCCACTTCCCCCCTGCCCCACTAGGGATTTTTTATATCATTATGCATCTTATTCGTATTTCACCATGGGGCATGGGCTCCCTCCACCTCGCACTCGAAACTCGATTTTTTTTTTTTTTTTTTTTTTTACATATTTCTGTGTTGTTTTTATTCTATTTTTACACTATAGCTATGTTACCCCCCCCCCCCCCCCCCCCCTACCGACCCCCCGTCCTCTAACCATCCCCCACCCCGTCATCACCACCACCCAAATGTATATGTATATATATATATATATATATATATATATTATTTTTTGCATAATTATATCTGTGTTGTTTTGTTTTATAAGTTTCTCAATATGTTTCGCCCCCCACCCCACAACCATCCCACCACCACCAGAATGTTGTTTTTTTAAATTTATTTTTTACATATGTCTGTGTTGTTTTGTTTTATCAAATCTACACCTATATCAATGATGCGGCCCCGCCGTGCCCCACATTTTTTTATGGGCTCGCCTCTCATGGAGAACAGGGGGAGGGGAATTGTTTTCATTTTATCTTCCATTATTTGGATATTAATATTTTTAATTTGAACGCAATGATTTACATATAAAACAATTTAAATTAAATTTAGATACACAGAATGAAGAAATATCAATAAAAAAAACTGAAATGAGGCCACAATAAAAATTGCCAGATATCCCCTCCCTCCCCGATTATTGTCTCGATTTATTTAATATCCAGTATCGTTTTGACTTTAAACCTGCTTGCCTATAATTAAAAATAAAAGTTTTAAGTTGTTAGTCTTATTCTATCATAGTTTTAAATATAGTATTGGTGCAATATAATCAACAGTTAATGATACGCAAAAAACGATTTGCTTTATAATATTCTCATAATTAATATTAATGATTGAACAAATGCAAGTTATGTATAAAAACTAACGGGACGCAGTGAGTTTGTAAAACATAAGATTGCCGTGTGTCCCTTTAACTGTGGTAAGGTTTATTGCATTGTAAATTAATACTGGATTTACCGCTGCTCATTGATACGGTTAAGTGGGGCAACCTCGACAGTTTACTTCCTCATAAGGATCTCATATTTTAATGTGTACAATACAAACATGTTATCGCTATATCTAATACAAGTGTGTGGTATATGCACTTTATGTTCGCAAGCTACACTTGTGTACAAGTTTGTGTCTTAAAACTAGTATATAGGATGTAATAATTTACTCCATCCGTGATCTTAAACAGTCTAACATGTACATCCTGGAGTGTAATTTAAGCAAATATTTTACAAAATCAAACACGTATTCTGAAAGGATTCACTTATATGCCTAACGGTAAGTGGTATAAACCTTTATTTTCTTTTTATGCCAATGCTCATTATCATGTTCTGAATAATCTCAGTAACATAATTATATATTAAATATGATTCAGTATTGGTATATTGAAAGAAGTCGTGATTTTAAAGTGATCATCATAAGTGCATATAGAACAATAGAAAACTAGTCTATTCTCAATAAAGTACCTTTACAGGTTTAGAATATAAACAAAACATGTATAGAGTGTATGATAGCAACGTGCTATCGTTTTGATGTTGTATACGTTTTATGTCGCCTGCTTAGCATGGCAGACATTTAGGGATCACTCTGCCCGTCGTCCGTCGTCATCCGTCCGTCACACTTTAACCTGCAACCTAACCTCGGCCATAACGTGAAAATATTTGACCGATGTTCATAAAACTTTAACCTGCAACCTAACCTTGGCCATAACGTGAAAAGTATTTGACCTATGTTCATAAAACGTCGCACACATCGTCATCTTACCTCCAGGAGTGTCGTTACACATGACCCAAAACTCTTACTTTCATTTTAGCAGAGTTATGTCCCTTTTCATAAAACTTTAACCTGCAACCTAACCAAGCTCATAACTGCATGGCCAAAACTTGAAAAGTAGTGAACGTTCGCACACATATTCATCTTACTCTAAGAAATGTTGCTACCCATGGCCAATAACTCTGACTTTCATTTTGGCAGCGTTATGTCACTTTTAATAAAACTTCAACCTAGCCTTGGCCATACCTTGAAAAGTCGTTACATGTGTTCATGGAACGTAACACACATCCTCATCTCACCCGTCCAATAACCCTGATTTTAACTTTGACAGAGTACACTCTAACATTCCTCATACATTATTGCAACATATTGACCTATGGTTATACAACTATACTGTTCTTCTTATTCAATTATCCAATGACAATGACATGTTCAAAAGCTTTGGCTTTTATTTCGGCATAGATATACCCCATTTCATAAAACATTAATATGCAACCTAACCTAGCCCATAATTTGGACAACTATTGACCAGTGATCATGGTGATCATGAACTTAATACAGTTATTCAGAGTCATGCTCTTTTTTCATAAACTTTAACAATGAAAAAAAAATCTGCTCCATAATTCATGAACGATTGCACGCTCTGTCAACACTGGATAGCTAAATTATCCTTGCTGAAATAAACACATGACAGGCGACAGTGTCACCTTTTTAATTATTTTATACAGAACAGAACAGAACATAAATTGTATTTAACTTGTATATATTATGTACATCGCTATATATACATACATACATTTTCTGAAGGGAATTTCGTCAATCTTCACACAAATGTTCATCACTATGAGAATGTGTGTCAGGCGCAACAACCATGACCGTATCTTAAAGGCCAAGGTCACACTTGGAGGTCAAAGGTCAAAATATCATGAAAAAAATCACGCCTCAGCCATTACTTGGAAACTGCTGAGGGGATTTGTGTCAAACTTCACACAAATGTTCATCACATTGAGAAGATGTGTCGCCTGTAAGAATCATGTGAAGGCATCAAAGGTCAAGGTCACACTTTGAGGTCAAAGGTAAAAAAAATCGTAAAAAAGTTCATGTCTCAGCCATTTCTTGGAAAGAACTGACGGCAACTGCGTCAAACTTCACACAAATGTTCATCACATTAAGAAAGTGTGTTGCGTGAACGAATCATGTCAGTCCCTCAAAGGTCAAGGTCACAGTTGGAGGTCAAATGTCAAAAAATCGTAAAAATATAATGTCTCAGCCATTACTTGGAAAGTACTGAAGGAAACTGCGTCAAACTTCACACAAATGTTCATCACATCGAGAAGGTGTGTCGCGCACAAGAATTATGTCAGTGCATCAAAGGTCAAGGTCAGAGGTTGAGGTCAAATGTCAAAAAATCATTAAAAAAAGTCATGTCTCAGCCATTACTTGGAAAGTACTGAAGGAAACGGCGTAAAACTTCACACAAATGTTCATCACATTGAGAAGGTGTTTCGCGCACAAGAATCATGTCGTGACTCAAAGGTCAAGGTCACACTTTCAGGTCATTGGTAAAACAATCGTAAAATGTCTCAGCCATTACTTGGAAAACTACTGAAGGGAACTGCGTCAAACTTCACACAAATGATCATCACATTCTTTTCCAGTCTTTAAAAGTCGAATATTTGACCTATATAAAACATTTTTATATTTAATTTAATTTCTTTCTCATGCATCGACGTGATGTTGTCCAACTTCTAAGAATGGACAGTTCCATTCACTCGAGCTTGGAATTTGTAATATTTGATCTCTGGGTCTCTAATTTGAAAAGATGTTCAGCATTTTATGGCCTTGACAGTTCGATATCATATTGATCAAATGTTCAAACAAAATCCTAAAAAGAGTCCGTTGCTAATATTATTTATTTTGTGCCAAACTTTAAACATTTGATCGAAAAACTGTAAAGCTGAACAAAGGCATAGGCCACTCCGACCTAATAACCTCCTTTTTTTTTAAAGATATTATCTTTAAATCCGTGTATAATAAATTATATAACCTGAATATGTAACCAGATTATTTGTTAAAGTAATGTTAATAGGTCAAATGTTGTTCCATGTGACTTGTGTTTAATTTGAAAGGTAATAACCTTAAACAAGAGTCCCAAGAGGTCTTGTGTTTAATTTGAAAGGTAATAACCTTAAACAAGAGTCCCAAGAGGTCTCACATCTCAATTAATTTTCCCTTAGGGTTACTGTACAGGCTTTTCCAACATCTGAGCTTCAAAGCTGACCAGCAGACATTGTTGTTGGTTTTATATCTTCAGTATAGCCAAGACCAGTAATTTAAAACAATAAAATACATCAGTTTTTTTCTCGCTCATGTTTATGTGACCCCTATGGAAAATACAAAATTCAAACACTATCTAGCTGAATATGTTGTACGTGTCAACATTTGGATGAAACCTCATATCAACATGGCATTTTCTGTATCATCTGTCTTTTACACTGCAGATGTATGCTAAAGCAAAGAAAAAACTATTTTTCAAATTAAAAATTGCCTAAAATTAAGAGAAAAAAGAATTATTTTCTGTTTTCCTTTTGTCTCTAGGTCCGTGAACTTTCAGCTTTCAGGGGAGATAATAGAGGTATGAGACCAAGAGGGCCTGTATCGCTATACTTGCTGTACGACGTTGGTGGAAATCAAGGGATAAACTTTCCATACCCGGTAGGGTTAGGGATGGATGTTAGTCAGACATGTCTGGTTTTCAAAATTTTCTAAGATTTTATTGATATTAACATTCTATACAAGTTTGGTAAAGATCAGATACAAATGAAGTAGCTACCGATTTATCATAGCAACATGATTTATCATAGCAACATATATAGCGTTTAAAATCAAGGGTTGTAACTCTGCTCTTTCTAGTCTGACATGAGTAGTTTCTAGATCACATCTATACACGCATTTTGTGGATATGTTAAAGTGGCGGGTGTAAAAATATTAAGTTTTCCATGTAAATGAAAGGCCAAAAACAAAACAACGTTTGAACGATTGTTTTTCATAAGCTTAATGAAAACAAAGTGATCGAAATAAAATAATGAAAATGATTATGTTCTAGACAGATATATATATTGCTATATTAGCGTTTTAATCCGATCATGCCTAGAACCACAGAGGAACAAGGTTGGGGAGGGCCATGCACTGTGGCATGGCAACCACATAATCTCATAGGGAAGAGGGATGGGAAACATATGTATTGGCCCCTTCTTGAATAATTTGCCATGGTCAAAATGGGCTGCCAATAATCATATGGAACGCTACAGTGTCATATTTATTAGTTTGCGTTTTATCAAGGCGGTCCATCGGATAATCACGGTTTGTCAACGTGAAATAGGTCCGTTGTGGAGCGAATTACGAACACAATGCGCAAGTTGGTACTCTCCTTTGCATCGGTTATAAGTTACTATGTAAAATTCTAACGTATTTGAAACGAAGTGGTAAAAACGTCCTCTGACTAGGGAGCGTAGCATGTTGGAGGTATGTACACGGTTCGTCAGTTTCTTTAAGGAAAACTATCCAAAAAAGCTCCACGTGTACCCACGGCAAAAAATATGTTAAGATCTTACCTATAACACTGATATACTGATATTATGGAACGCCATGACTGTCTCATGATGCTGCCGATTAATATATGCAGTACACTTCCCTTCTTTATGTGGTAGATCGTTCATGATATACAGTGCATTTTTAGTTATATGTGGTAAATAAATCTTTATATGTGGTAGAAAAGCATTTATTTGCAGTAGATTTTAATCATTTTATGCGATAGATAATTCATTGTATAATGTAGTAGATAAACCATTTTATTATATAACCTATAAATAGACGCGTTTTCATTGGCTAAAAAGTAATTTTTTAGAAAAAATATCTAGCGATATTGACCTGTTTTTTTGATATTGACCTGTTTTTTTGATATTGACCTGTTTTATATAATTGTTTTTTTGATATTGACCTGTTTTATATAATTGTAAATTGAGGGTTATATAATAAAACAGTTATGGACTTTTCAGCTGTTATACATGATGTTGATATGTACCAAAAAATCATTATTGACCTCGGCTATCGCCTCGGTCAATAATGATTTTTTTGGTGCATATCACATCATGTATAACAGCTGAAAAGTCCATAATTGTATAATATTCGGTCCAGTTATTACTATATGCAGTAGTTTATGTAATATATGAGGTCTTTGAACATTATATGAAGTAGGTTTGTATTTATATGCAGTGCTTCTGTTGACTTTATATGAGGTACATAGTTTAATATACGTGGTGGAAACGTCTTTATATTCGGTGGTTTCATTTGCATTATATTCGGTATTTAGCGAAAACGGTTACCATGTTATCGTTTTCAGCCATATGCTATCACTCATAGACCGGATACATCGTTTTAACGCACCACGCGGATTTTACCATAACTTTTAAGATCAGACTTATTTTACTGTCTCAGTCCGACGACTTGTCTAGATTTTTGCGACGCTTGTAATGTTTGTATTTGAAACAAGAGTCACAGATGTTCAAGACTATTGCTTAGTAGCCTAGCTGCTAAATAGAACCTGTTTTGGATGGTTTAATTTGCGGGATTCGGTACGGGTTTTGACGTGATTTGCGGCGGGATCCCAAACATGTAAAGACAATAATATTGTTTTTGTTATATGATGCAATTACGGTGTCCTGTTAGGCCATGTTACCATCGCATCTTACCGTCGACCATCGACCTAGGTCGCTGGTAAGATGCGATTGTAAGATGCGATGGTCGATGGTAAGATGCGATGGTCGATAGTAAGATGCGATGGTAAGATGCGATGGTCGATGGTAAGATGTGATGGTCGATGGTAAGATGAGATGGACCATCGTATCTTGCCATCGACCATCGCATCTTACCATCGCATCTTACCATCGACCATCGCATCTTACCATTGCACCTTACCATCGACCATCGCATCTTACCATCGACCATCGACCATCGACCATCGACCATCGACCATCGACTTATCAATTCTCATGCTGATCAAGATATTACGGTGTCCTGTTAGGGCCATGTTACCATCGCATCTTACCATCGACCATGACCTAGGTCGATGGTCGATGGTAGGATGCGATGGTCGATGGTAAGATGCGATGGACCATCGACCATCGCATCTTACCATCGACCATCGCATCTTACCATCGCATATTACCATCGACCATCGCATCTTACCATCTACCATCGCATCTTACTATCGCATCTTACCATCGACATCGCATCTTACCATCGATCATCGACTTATCATTTCTCATGCTGATCAAGATCTCACGATTACCGTAGAAAAATGTCTAGGTCGATGGTCGACGGTAAGATGCGATGGTCGATGGTAAGATGCGATGGTAAGATGCGATGGTCGATGGTAAGATGCGATAGTAAGATGCGATGGTCGATGGTAAGATGCGATGGTCGATGGTCGATGGTCCATCGCATCTTACCATCGACCATCGCATATTACCATCGCATCTTACCATCGACCATCATATCTTACCATCGACCATCGACCTAGGTCGATGGTCGATGGTAAGATGCGATGGTAACATGGCCCTAACAGGACACCGTATGCAATGGATAAATAAAAGGAAAATAAAGAAAAATAGAATCTTACTATTAAATAAATAAAACAAAGTAAAAAAAGCGAAATTTTCAATATCAAAATCTATAAGTATATATTGCTTTGGAACCTTTCCTAAAATGAATTGCATGACATGTAGTTGACTTACGTAAAATTCATTTCGATTCGATGTCAAACAAGGCCACCAGCGGTATCGTTTACGTAGAGTTATATAGGAAAAACTTGTGTTGATTGGTATATCTGAAAATACTTGATGGAATTTCATGACACTTTACAGGAATGTTTCTCTTGATGTCGAGTTGTCCTAAGTAAAAATCGGGTAGGCCGGAAATTCAAAATGGCCGCCACAGCTAAAAATACATTTTTAAAAATACAAGTTCACGACGACTACTAAAAAAAAAGATTTTAACCAACTATCTCAAACAATAAGTTGCCACTTCCTACAACCCTTACTCATGAACTTCAGGTGAGGATGCATCGTATTCTTGCTCAGTGGATAAGGACGCCTCGGTTTCGAGATCTACAGTATAAAATTTAACAAGAATCACTTCGCCAGCAATTATAAAATATCATACAATCTTTAATTTTAACTATAGGAACAGCTCAAAACCATTTGCTTACTAATGTTTTCGCCATTCAGTACGCACTACTTTGATTCTATTATATGCTGTGGTTTTTAGCTCTAGTTTATGGGATGACGAGTTGTCCGTTGTCCGTCCGTCGTCCGTTAGCTTTTGCCCTGTGAGCACTCTAGGGCCTTTATTTATAATCGGATCTTTACAAAAGTTTGCCAATGTCTTTATATCAATAAAAGCTCGGACAAGTTCAAAAACCAGCCAGATCGGATTAGTTTCACCGGAATTATGGCCCTTGTTTTGCTGAAAAATATTAAGCCTTGTCTTCCTTGTGCCCTCTCTAGCACCTTCATTTATTATTTGATCTTTACCAAACTTGCACATATTTTTAATATTAATAAAGGCTCGGACATCTTTGAAAAACCAGCCAGATCGGAATATGGCCATTGATTTGCTGAAAAATGCCATATTCTGCCTTGTGAACACTCTAGCACCTTCATTTATTATTTGATCTTTACCAAACGTGCAAAGTTTGTTAATATTAATAAAAGCTCAGACATGTTTGAAAACCAGCCAGATCGGATTAGTAACACCGGAGTTATAGACTTTATTTTGGCCTAGTTGTGCATATCATCACCGTGTTCCGGCTGTAAGATGTTTGGCGGAGTTATGGCACTTTAAAGGTTTTAGTACACAAACTATGTCCGGACTAGTTCTCCTGAACTACTGGCTGGATTTCAGCAATACTTTGCAGGAATTATCACTAAAAAGCCTAGTTGCGCATATCAACCTCATGTTCCCCACCATAGACTCCATATAGCTAGTAGAGCGAATATTGAGATCAATCAGAACTCTTGTTTTGTAAGATGTTACGATTTAGACTGCTACACAGCCGTCAATTTAAATTGACGACTGTCAGCACTCACTACAGAATATAATAGAATAGAATATGTGTTTATTCCAATTAAGGGTCCACAGGTGACAATACATACAATTAAATGGCAACTAGAAGGCATTCATTGGTCAAACATTATCGGTGAGACACGTCATACAATTTGTTTGCGTGACTGCATCTATTAATAGAAATATGGGGAGCGTATATGCGTATTTATTTGAGATTAAAGCTGTGATCTTGCATCTGACATAGCAAATATGAAGTTTGATTTTTAGTTGATTATAAAAAGAAAATATAACTTATTACCCTCAGGCGTAAAAAAAAAGTTGTTTGTTTCCACTAACCCGACCGACCCTAATTTTACCCCCCGACCCTAAACTTTTTTTTCCGATTTTGGTACGAAATTTTTTGGGTACGAAAGAAAATGTTTGCGAAACGTAGACGGAACGAAATAAATGAGTACGAAAAACGTATTCATTTGGTTGTCCTCGTTTTTATCGTCAGCAGTCGATCCAATATGGCAGCCTCCACGGATCGGCCAACGTGTATTTTGGCCGTGAATTTGGGCATCTGCCCTCACAATAACAAGCCTATACAAAAATGTTCAGTGTGTCTACTCTCTTGGACATTCTACGAACTATTTCTTTCATATCATCCTCAAGCCATCAACCTTGTGAAGACCCTGGTTTCCACCAACATCAATGGAGAAAATTCTTACGAGGTTTTGTCACATTTCCTTTTTTGTCGATAAATTTAAATCCTTTATAATAGCTGTTAATTGTAAGATAAAAAAGTACAGAAGTAAATATTTATCTAGAAAATTTTGCTCTGAAACACCATGATGTTTGATGGTATTAAAACTGTGTGAAATCAAGTTTTCACTAGTATTTTTAATGGTAAAAATTAATAGCATGCATTTAAATTCATGTTGTCATTTTTTACCATCAAAATACAACAGGCACTTGAAATTCTGTCACAACTGTCAGGTCTCGAAAAATCCACTCGCCCCTCCAGCAGTTTGTGAGTGTTTTTGTCAGTTCCAACGAGTGTAAAACTCCTGCCACCTTGTCGTTACAAATTGCTAAATGAACCCAGTCAACACTGTCAAAAACAAAAGTGGAAAAGGTCACAGTTTCAAAGATATTACAGGGTAATATGCAAATTTATAATGTCAATCTCTGCCAGTTGCACTTGATCCATGGTACAGTTTGAATGTGTTTAACTCAGTGTTATAAATAGGACTTGTATTATCGTTTATTTCAACTACCTCGATAGCTCAGTGGTTAGAGCGCTTGTCTTGTTAGCAGCAGGTTGCGGGTTCGAGTCCCACCACAACCAGGGAATTTTATTTTTTCTTTCATAGTCAGATTCAAGAAATGTTTTGATAAAAAACTTGGAAAGTCGAAATTCTATGTTTTATGTTGAAATCGGTGGCTAATATTTTGGTATTGCTATTTTTATTACATATTTAACCAACAGAAGCCTTTTCATTCTATTCTGAAGGTCTCGAGATACCGGTCCTGCATCTTAAAGCTTAAAGTTTGCATTTTCAATGAAATTGTACAATGCTGTAGGTTGATACTATGTATAGCACAAAACTTGCCTTGTCAATGATAAACTGTGTACAATGCTGTAGGTTGATACTATGTGTAGCACAAACATGCCTTGTCAATGATAAACTGTGTACAATGCTGTCAGTTCACATACCTATAGCACAAAATTTGCCTCTTAAATAAAAAAAAAGTTATCGAAAAAAAAAAAGTTATGCCTACCTACCTACCCTATTTTTTTTGGGAATGTTAGCGGAAACAAACAACTTTTTTTTTTGGCCTCATTTAAAATGAGGGATTGCGAGGTGAGGAGAGTGCGGGAATAACACACCGAGGATTTGACAGAAATTAACTCCTGTTTGAAAGGAATGAGCTGTTCCAGCCAAACTTTCCAAGAAATACTTTAATTTATGTGTATTCTGCAAGTGAATATTTTTCATTGTACAATTTGAATACATTTGTTGATTATAATTTACAAACTGCTGTTGCTGGTTTTGGACTTCCTTGCACTTTTGACCTGTAACGGGTGGGAACGGATAGTGCGTGAAGAACCCAATTAGACCAACAATGTTGACACCGGGGTACTGACTTAAGACAGAACCCGGTTTAGTAACATCATTGGGGATTACCCTGGAAAATGTTGCTCCTGTGGTAGCAATTTAACGTGTTTCTATTTCCCTGGGTACTACCGTTGCTATTCTATCCACACACACATCCAGGTAGGTGACATAATTTATAAGTGCATACTTGCTTTTGTATTTTAAAATTGTTGTCTTTTTTGTTTTGTTTGTTTTTAAACTGGGAGACCATTGCCCCAATACCCTCTAGAAATTACAGGTCTATTCCGCCTATGAAAAATTGATAAATTAGACTGATATTTTTGGAATTTCATGGAAAACTAAATAAAAAAAGACGTTACATTTTTCCCACGCCCCCTCGTTTTTATTGTTTTGTTTTTTTTTGCAATACGCATGTTTTACATACAGGTAGCTACATTCCTTCCGTTCACGCAGTTCTTGACGATTGTGTCTTTCTTTGATACTTAGCTCCTTGAGCACGCTCTCTGCAGAGTTTTTGTTTTTAGACATGTGGTGAATATTCTCCAGGGCGGGGGGAGGCCGGATCATAACTCGAGGGTTAGACATAAATGAAGTTCTGCTAGGCAGGAATGGGCTATTCCAGCTAATAACCATACTCAACACCGTCACGCACACACGCTACTCCGACTCTTAGAAATGTTTTAGCACAGAATACACCCCTGGATTTAAACAAAGAAATAAAAATGGAAAAGCCTTGCTTCAGTTGAAATCGGTGCTTTACCCTCTTCTAATAAAATCTTCTTTACCCCCATTCTCTTAAAACCACCTCCCGTGAGAAAAAAACACTGGATAACACACCAGTCACTTTGGATTTTTTTTGAAAACACAGTCCCACACCCCACTTGAAAAACAAAACAAAAAAACACCTGCATTTTGTTTGCGTTTGATATACGAGACATGCGCAGTGAAGCAATCTCGGGAGAGCCCACCATATTAGATATTTTTAAGGAACGTAGATCAGTTTGTGGTGGTTTACGTCATTTTCAAAACATGTAAGGTTATATATGACGGTCGATTGCTTGTGGTAGAGGCAGACCACCGACTTTTCCTGGGTAGAACCAGTACTGTACATCTCCCGCCATCCGTAAGAATCGACACTTCCTCACTTACAAGTTGATCTCTCAGTGGGATTCGAACCCGCAGCGGTGAGAAACGAAGGTTTACAACGCAACGTCGTTAATAACCATTCGGCCACAGAGACGCTGGAACGTAAATCAGACGCTTGGTCGTGATCGCAATTGAAATGCGCTTTAGGTGTCATTGCACCATTGATTTTCCTTTTTCGTTTGATATAGGACGAATGTCAAGGGACACAAAATGCGCATTTTTCTCAGTAGAAATTTTTTAAACACATATCAATGAAACGATCGAGTGTCCGCCAATATAAAAATGCGATAAAACAGGGGTTCATGTATCATATAAGAAAAGGCCAATCTGTTGAATGACGTCACGTTCTATTTTGATACTTCACAGATAGATTTACACCCCTCTCCCCACCCCACCCGCCCATTTCTTCTTTCGCTTTACTGTCTATGTCAATCATAATTAAATATCTCAAACAAACACTAATACATTTTCCCAATACATCATTTGGATGAATTATAGGTAATAAAAACAAAAAGCAATCAAAAGTGTGCATTTTTTATCATTAGTAAATGTGCAGCAACTCTGCAGTTCTGCAGGTGAGAAGGTTCTAGGCCCATCCTCCATATTGTATCTCGATGTACATGGAGGATGAGCCTGGCATGTTCATTCCTGTTAGGCGCCAGATAACCTTTCATGTGTTGGTGCGCCTTAAACCCCAAATTTCAGTTCAAAAGTCGACCTGTGACTGTCGCTTGCTTTCGCAACATCTCGTACACTTGATCCCGAAGAATGACGGGATTGTCCGAGCGTTCACGATTGTGTCGCTTTGAGTAAAATGGGACATGCGAAGTGAAGCAGTCTATAACATTGTAACATCTCAAAAAACGAGTGATCCGATTGATCTCATCATCATAATGAACAAACCACAGCATATAATAGAAAAAAGCACTGCATATCATAATAAATGCACCACTAATAAAGCCGTTTGTATCGAATATAATGCAGTTAAAACCACCGAATATAAAGACGTATCCACCATATATATTAGACCACAGCATATAATAGAAAAAAGCACTGCATATCATAAGAAATGCACCACTAATAAAGCCGTTTGTATCGAATATAATGCAGTTAAAACTACCGAATATAAAGACGTATCCACCATATATATTAGACAAACTACTGCATATAGTAATAAATGCACTACTTATAATCATAACTGGACCGCATATTATAATGGTTTTTCTTGCATACCGGACAAGGATATCCGTCATTTTACCGGGGCTAGATATTTCCATCTCACCCTAGGGTCGAGATAAAATTCACGCGCGCCAACATCCGGTATGCCGGAAAACATGCAAAATGTTAGTAGCTGGCGGCGTCAACGCACAACATGTCTCTGATATGCAAGAAAAATAATCTATCATGGGTATTCGGTTCAGATAGGAAATTCCAACCCTCGGTATAAGTGTTTTAATCGGAATCTCGGCAGAACCTCGATTCCGATAAAAACACGTATTCCTCGGGTTGGAATTCCCTATCTTCACCGGATACCCATGAAAGCTTCTTATAATCTACAACATACAATGACCTAACTATCGCATATAATGATTAATCTACTGCTTATAAAGTTTTATTTACCACATATAATTAAAAATGCAGTTGCATATCATGAAAGATCTAGCACATATAAAGGGAAATGCACTTCATATAATAATCGGCAACATAATAAGACTATAATATGTTCACATTTGGTTAGACGATGTGAAGGGTAGCGATTTAAGGTCGTGAAAGCTGGTGATGTTTTATGACAGGTGGTACTTTTTCAAATACAAACTTGTTTGAAACCGCCGTGTTTATGGTTGGCAATAATTTTGGGGTTTTAACATTTCGGTCACCATCACAACTATTACATTTTATATATTTCAGGTATTACATTATTTTATAATAAATATATATTCCATGTATCTCATTTACATTTCAGATGCATTTATATTTCAGATAGTACATTTATATTTCAGGAGCCGGTTTCACCAACATATTTAAATATAAACATAGCTACTTAAAACCTTTAAATTTAATGCTTCTAAGTTAGAAGAAGAACTTAATTTAAGTACCTAAAATATTGCTTATTATGTTAGTGAAACCGGTACCAGGTATTAAATTTGCATTACATGAATCACATATATATTCCAGGTATCGAATTTACAATCCAGGTATCAACTTTGTATTTCAGGTATCAAATTTACGTTTTCAGGTATCAAATTTATATTCCAGGTATCAACTTTATATTTCAGGTATCAAATTTACATTTCAGATATATTCCAGGTATCAAATTTATATTCCAGGTATCACATTTATATTCGGTATCAAATTTATATTCCAGTTATCAAATTTATATTCCCGGTGTTACGTTTATATTCCAGTTATCAAATTTATATTCCAGTTATCAAATTTATATTCCCGGTGTCACATTTATATTCCCGTTACCTCATTTACATTCCAGGTATTACATTAATATTGCAGATTCAGTGTGACGATGTATGTCCTTCTGTTGTTTGTGTTTATAAACAACGTACATTGTGGTACGTATGTTTTATATATACATTTATACTTCTGATGAGTAACAATCTGCCGGTGATCACTAACCCTCAACCGACTTAATGGAGTTTACTATGGGAAAACAATAAGTTCCTTGAACACGAAAGGCAAAACTGGGTGATTCAGATAATCATAATACCACCTTAACATAATACCACCTTAACATAGCTTTAAGCTTCACGATGACAAGACGCGTTAAGCGTAAAACAATTAGGCGAATCACTTTATTATTTTAGAAGAAGACGTATGGAGGTTCTAGGACATCCTCCATGAACCTAACGTGTTCATTAATGTAATCAATTGCAATACGTCAAACATGACCATTGAACAAAGACAAGTAAAAATTTACTAAACACTCCATTCTGGCGGACAATGCTACAAAAGCATACATTTTATAGAATTTTTTTTTTATATTATTACTAGTATTTTTCCAGACTTACAGCATTGTTAACAAGCAATGCTAGATTTGCTTCGGTCGCCAGAATACACAGATATACATACGAAATCGTCAAAAATACATATAGGCAGATAATACTTTAGAGAACATTAACATATAAATAGTCTGTATCTGAGTCGATCATCTCTGCAAATGTTTTGTATATGGTATGTGTGTGTGTATATATAGACAGTAAACATATGATATAAAACGGCCTGCTCAAAATGAAATATTTACCAGTTCGAGTTAAATAGTTTATAGTTTGTCAGTGTTTATTTTTTCAGAATGGACTTGCGGTGAAAACTATACAACGCATTGGGGTGTATTGACATCACCGTACTATCCAGACGACTATCCTAGGAACCAGAAATGTCGATGGATGATATCTACATACAGAGATACCCGAATTAGTTTAGCGTTTAGCTATTTCAACGTTGAATATCGCACCAACTGCAATAGGGACAGTGTTTCAGTAGGTTACAATACAATGATTACATTATTAATACGATAAGTTACATGAGTTCTACATGCATAAATAGTGCATTGACGCACGCCTCATTTGAAACTGAAAAGGGTATGTTCTCGTACACCGTTTTGCTCTAAAAACGGACTTGCGACTCCCTAAAATATTGTTTTGGAGTTGGTATGTTCTATGTTCAAAAAGGTTAGGTTGAGCCATCATGTGTTGGGAATTTTGTTCTAATTGGTGTTGTACTGTATGGATTCATATTGGATTTGGTATATGGGATAATTCAAATGCCAAAGTTAAAAGTGTTTTTTTGTTATTGTATTTTGCCATATACTTTTGCTTGATTGACAGTTCTAGAAGGAATGTAGGCGGAATATATGATCAATCTGACTAAAGTACATATATCTCTATTGGTTTCATTCCTAAAGACAGCGAAACTAATTTCAATGAAATTGGGTATATAATATGCCTAATGTGCTTTGCTCTGCGAAATAAATCGTATTCACTTTTTTCTCAATTTACATATTCAAAGAATATGCTCCTATGCCTTAACCCTTTTGTGTTTGTGATGTCGTTTGCATTTATTATTACTTTTGCCTTCTTGTTTGTCTGTTTGCGTGTTTGGTTCTGTGTTTTGTGGTTGACTGTCCTCCTTGAATGCTACTTTCCCTGTCCGATATTTTTATATTTCTTTGCAACGTATTGCATGTTTAGTGATTGGCCCATTTACAGTTCGCCGCTATGCTTTTCTCTTTGATTGTGGACTCTATGATTACGTCTACCTAACGTTTGATGTTTTTTTTCAATATTATCTTGTCGTACCCTTAATAGTTTGTTCTCCTGTTGCTCTGGCTTCTGCCAAGTCACTGAGTTTTTACTATGTGGGTTTCTATGGTTTTGTTATATTTACATGATCATCTTTGTGTTAATCTATCATACACAGGAAACATGTTGTGACATGTGCCATATATGTGTTACTTTCTTATTATTTGCATGTTTCTTTCATATATAAATCATGTTATTTACATATGTGCCACATATGTAAATGATACATATGTGTCACATATGTACCACATATATTTTTCATGTTAAAATAATACACCTGTGTGAAATGTATACATATGTATTTCATATGAAATTATTATGCATAAAATGCAAGTTATTCCTGCATTCGGATAAGTATTTATAATAAGTTGTTTACCGACATACAATTATAAATACGGTTTAACATAAAAAAAAAAGAACAGGCTAAACTAGACTACATGGGTAAAAATATGTTCTTTTACTGGTTTTAAATGTAAATAACCAATTGGGGCAACTTCTGTGTTCATCCGCCATGCTTGACCCTGCAGAACCGATTAAGTTCTTTGAAGAAACTGGTTCCTACTACGGAAGAAGAAGAAGAAGAAGAATTAAGAAAGAACATATATCCAGAGGGCTTATATTGTCCCAGATCAATACCTGGTGGGCGGGACTTGAAGTTCTGGTTAAAACATACACGCAAACCATGGCTATTACACACTTATATATATATGCAATGTAAAGTTATTAAAGGTGGTAAGGTAAAGCTGAAGTGAGAAGTCAAATGTATAAGTATTTTGAAGCTTAAGCGTACACTATAACATTATCAACAAAGGCAATTACAAATATTAGGCAAAGGTCAAGCCAACGCATAGCACACACAACTCATATGTAATACGAGATAATCAAAGAAAGTGCATACTTAGAACGAAAAAACTACTATACCCAGGTAGCATAAATACATTTTGTGGCCCGTCCCGATGATGAAGTCTTGAGACCTTAAATTGTTCTGCTGGCTGACTGTTCCATTAAATTATCTCATGAGGTTGTCAAAGACACCATGTTATGCAAATACTACGGTGACATGCCATGTATACATTAAACGTTTCAATAGAATGCAGTGGCATTAAAATGACTGAACACGAGGTGGTCGTATGCATATGATATGCTCTAAAATGACCATTGCATTGTATGTGTACATGATAGTCATATACACTTCCCAATTTCAGATATTTGATGGTCTAAATAACAAATCACTATATGACAAACAATGTGGTGTCAACCTACCTGATCCTGTCGTTAGCTCGGGAAATGTAGTGATTGTTTATTTTACGTCAAGCAGCACGCAACAAAGAAGAGGGTTTCAATTAAACTGGACAGGTAAATACATTTAATAATTGAAATCAATAGTTTGCTTTTAAAGTAAAGTATGAAAGCAAATATCGGTATTTTAAAATTATCGATAGCTCAAAATGTAGAATTCAATCTCCTCCTTATGTTTACATTTTGGTTTAAACTGAATATTCTGAACTATTCTCTTCTTCTTCTTTTTCTCCTCCTCCTCCTTTCTCTTCTTCTTCTTCTTCTTCTTCTTCTTCTTCTTCTTCTTTCTTCTTCTTCTTCTTCTTCTTCTTCTTCTTCTTCTTCTTCTTCTTTAACTCTCATTAAATGGGTCCATTGTTTTTCCTTTTAATTGATTATAAGCTTCGAAATCCTTAGAGCATATGTGGATAAACCAATGTTGCAGAAACAAACAATAATGTATATCTGATCGAACCTTGAGCGAATTTTACGCACGGAACAATAAAGTTCCGGAAAAAAACGAGTATGACCGAAGGCTTCCAGTCTTGTTTTATATATACTACTCAAAATTTTCTAAGAATCACTTTTTTTGCTGTCTAAATTTCTTGCTGAAATAAATAGCATTATTTCTATTTTACATGAAATTATTTCGGGCAGTGTATGGTCATGTGATCTCATGACTTGATTCAAATTGTGGATTTGCTGAAATATCAATGAAATTAATATCGTTATCGTGAATTATTTTCTAATGAAATTATATGGATGAATAAAAATTATCCTTAGCAAATTTTGAGTATTATATCTTAACTATAAGACTATTTATTCGTCTACCTATCCTAGTTTCTTTCAATTATCGCAATTGAAGCATGTGGCCGCATTAGATTCATCTAGGACGAGTGCAACAGAAATGTAAATATTAATTAAACAATTGTCTTTCTTCATTGATAAAAAACAAAACAGATTACCTATTGTCCGAGCTTAAAAGGACACGGCTGTTGAAAAATGTATTAAGTAATAAAGATAAAAGTGGCACATATATTTATTAATCCAGTATCAGTTGATTTTAACCCTGCTTGAATATTATTAAACATTACGTGGTCCGAGTATTAACCTTCATACCCCATCCAACTCCTCCAAGAAGCGAAAACGGGGTTGGCTGGAGTATGAAATAAAACCTTAATTAGGCTTAAAAGGGTTGCATATTGTAAAATGAAAACCTTTATAGGTAATTTTAAACAGGTTATAGCATTTGTTCAGTAAACAATGGTTGTAAGCGTGTTTTATTGTCGAAATATCCGTTTTAAGATTCAGCTAATATCAGCTTTCTCATCGCTTAATGGAATTAAGGCGAGACCACGTAATGATAAATGGTAATACAATTTGTGATTATTCTGTGCGAGTATATTATCTTTGCAGTATATATTCAACATATACTAATATGCAAAATCAGTTTGATTTGAACTATTCAAATAATTACGTTTTACAAATATGCAAGTTATGTAGAAAAGGAGTATGAAGTTAGATGTTTTTAAGATTTAATTGCATCAAATATACCGGCTGCTTTTGTTTTTTTGCGTGGTGTTTTTTTTGCGTGGTGCATTCGAAAGCAATTGCGTATTAAGGACCTATTTCGAACTTATTGTATTTATGGGGGAGAGAATGTGTATAGGTGACTGAAAATCACTTTTAGACACACAGTTGCATGAAGAAATTATGTTATTTAATTTTGTATCAGCTGATGATGCCCTTCCAATACAGCTTTTGTATGAAGACATGTTTTCATTAGTTGCGTTTTGGTTTTAGAAAGTTTCGATCTGAAAACAATGTTTATCGACAAAGTTTAGTTTTTAGTATAGCTTAGACAGTACATATAACAGTGGAACATTAGTATAGCTTAGACAGTACATATAACAGTGGAACATTAGTATAGCTTAGACAGTACATATAACAGTGGAACATTAGTATAGCTTAGACAGTACATATAACAGTGGAACATTAGTATAGCTTAGACAGTACATATAACAGTGGAACATTAGTATAGCTTAGACAGTACATATAACAGTGGAACATTAGTATAGCTTAAACAGTACATATAACAGTGGAACATTAGTACAGCTTAGACAGTACATATAACAGTGGAACATTAGTACAGCTTAGACAGTACATATAACAGTGGAACATTAGTACAGCTTAGACAGTACATATAACAGTGGAACATTAGTACAGCTTAGACAGTACATATAACAGTGGAACATTAGTACAGATTAGACAGTACATATAACAGTGGAACATTAGTAACAGCTTAGACAGTACATATAAAAGTGGAACATTAGTACAGCTTAGACAGTACATATAACAGTGGAACATTAGTACAGCTTAGACAGTACATATAAAAGTGGAACATTAGTATAGCTTAGACAGTACATATGACAATGGAACATTAGTATAGCTTAGACAGTACATATAACAGTGGAACATTTGTATAGCTTAGACAGTACATAAAACAGTGGAACATTAGTATAGCTTAGACAGTACATATAACAGTGGAACATTAGTATAGCTTAGACAGTACATATAACTTTGGAACATTAGTATAGCTTAGACAGTACATATAACAGTGGAACATTAGTATAGCTTAGACAGTACATATAACAGTCCAACATTAGTATAGCTTAGACAATACATATAACAGTCGAACATTAGTACGGCTTAGACAGTACATATAACAGTGGAACATTAGTGCAGCTTAGGCAGAACATATAACAGTGGAACATTAGTACAGCTAAGACAGTACATATAACAGTGGAACATTAGTACAGCTTAGACAGTACATATAACAGTGGAACATTAGTACAATTTAGACAGTACATATAACAGTGGAACATTAGTACAGCTTAGACAGTACATATAACAGTGGAACATTAATACAGCTTAAACAGTACATATAACAGTGGAACATTAGTACAGCTTAGACAGTACATATAAAAGTGGAACATTAGTACAGCATAGACAGTAACATATAACAGTGGAACATTAGCACAGCTTAGACAGAACATATAACAGTGGAACATTAGTACAGCTTAGACAGTACATATAACAGTGGAACATTAGTACAGCTTAGACAGTACATATAACAGTGGAACATTAGTACAGCTTAGACAGTACATATAACAGTGGAACATTAGTACAGATTAGACAGTACATATAAAAGTGGAACATTAGTACAGCTTAGACAGTACATATAAAAGTGGAACATTAGTATAGCTTAGACAGTACATATAAAAGTGGAACATCAGTATAGCTTAGACAGTACATATGACAATGGAACATTAGTATAGCTTAGACAGTACATATAACAGTGGAACATTAGTATAGCTTAGACAGTACATATAAAAGTGGAACATTAGTATAGCTTAGACAGTACATATAACAGTGGAACATTAGTAAGACAGTACATATAACAGTGGAACATTAGTATAGCTTAGACAGTACATATAAAAGTGGAACATTAGTACAGCTTAGACAGTACATATAACAGTGGAACATTAGTATAGCTTAGACAGTACATATAAAAGTGGAACATAAGTATAGCTTAGACAGTAAATATGACAGTGGAATATTAGTATAGCTTAGACAGTACATATAACAGTGGAACATTAGTATAGCTTAGACAGCACATATAACAGTGGAACATTAGTATAGCTTAGACAGTATATATAACAGTGGAACATTAGTAAGACAGTACATATAACAGTGGAACATTAGTATAGCTTAGACAGTACATATAACAGTGGAACATTATTATAGCTTAGACAGTACATATAACAGTGGAACATTAGTATAGCTTAGACAATACATATAAAAGTGGAACATTAGTATAGCCTAGACAGTACATATAACAGTGGAACATTAGTATAGCTTAGACAGTACATATAACAGTGGAACATTAGTATAGCTTAGACAGTACATATAACAGTGGAACATTAGTATAGCTTAGACAGTACATATAACAGTGGAACATTAGTATAGCTCAGACAGTATATATAACAGTGGAACGTTAGTATAGCTTAGACAGTACATATGACAGTGGAACATTAGTATAGCTTAGACAGTACATATAACAGTGGAACATTAGTATAGCTTAGACAGTACATATAACAGTGGAACATTAGTATAGCTTAAACAGTACATATAATAGTGGAATATTAGTATAGCTTAAACATTACCTAAATAGTGGAATATTAGTATAGCTTAGACAGTACATATAATAGTGGAACATTAGTATAGCTTAAACAGTACATATAATAGTGGAGCAGGACATGTAGCAATCAGGGACCACAGTCACTATACAAAAGCACGCATATAAAACAACAGTAATTACAAAGATGAATAAAAGGCAAGATATGACATCACAAACATAACAATGTTGACAAGAGGGAACGGTCGGTGGCAAAAATGGCCACTGGTGGGTAGGGGACGGGGGCGGGGGGGGGGGGTGTTTAAACCAATTTCTAGGGTGCACCATACCTCACTCTTACCCATTTATCCCCGCCAGTAAACTTGTAAACTGATATACCCTAGATATTGTCCAATATAACAATGCTATTTAAAACGTTACTCTGGCCTAACGTTATGTACCTCAGCTTATCGGTCATGTAGCATAACAGCAGTAGATAAGCAAGCTTTCCATGCCTTTTCAATGTAGAGTTGGGAAATAAGTCCTGAAGGACCTATTTCCAGCCTATTGTATTTAGTGGGGTTGGGGGAGAAAATTTGTATAGGTAACTGTAAGTCACTGTTCTAGACATACAAAAGTATCAAACAATGGTGGTATTCAAATTTGTTTCAGTTGATGAGGCCCTCCAAACACAGCTTTTGTATAAAGCCAACATATTAAAACATAAAAGCAGGTGTTTCATTAGTTGTGTTTTGGTGTTTGTTTCTAATAAAAACAATGAATTATCAGCTTTGGTACAGCTTACCTGTTTAATTGTGTGTACTTTATTTTTTTATTTTTTTTTGCTTCATAAAAGCAAAGTTTGAAGTATTATATACTGCTATATCTTAGATACTGTTCAATATATCAATGCTTTTCAATTAGAATTTTTTAATCGTGCCTCAGCTTATATACCTGAGCTTATCGGTCATGTAGCATGTTAGAAGTCACTGTAAATAAGCAAGCTTTCCATGCCTTTGCAATGATCATTTATCGTTGGAAAATAAATCTTTAAAGAAGGCGCTTTTTAATATGTAATTCTCTGTTTATTTCGGAATACTTCTACTTCTACTTCTACCACATAACTGGCCACCTTCGACAAGTTAAAGTTATTGCCAGTGGAGGAACGCTTTACATCGTAAGACAAAGAAAAAAGTTTGAAATAAAAGGTGGAAATATGTGCAGTGATAAGTTTAAAAAAGAATAATGCACTTAATTAAGAAGGTTTAGATAAAGAGTGTGGACAACTGAGACTTGAAAGACTCAATAGATCCAGCATTCACTATATCTAGTGGCAGGCTGTTCCAGTCTCGAATAGTATGAGGGAAGAAAGACCACTTTCGGTAGTCGGAACAAGACGTTGGTATTTGTTAGGATTTTGGATGCATATTTCTAGAGAATCTATGGGCAAAATCTATGGGGAGGATACTATGGTGGCTATGGATTTATGAGTTGCTGTAAAATGCTAACGTTATACGCGATGTGTGTTTACATTTTGAAAGTAATTATTTCTTTTAACTAGGCTAAATCTCTCCCATTTGTTTTGCTGATTTTCAATAGTTTAGCTTCGTGAGAATGTAAATATCTCAGTATCCATACGATGTTTGTGATTTTATCATGATATTGAAGAGCCTTAGACATTCTACTATATAACGAATAGATGTTTAGAACAAGAATGCTGGGTGTCCCTTTAATCAAAATTAAAAATATAGATGTGTAAACAGTCAGTATTTCTCTGCTTAATAAATGTTACATGTGTATATGTTTTATATAGTGAGCGATAGATATACCTTACACCCAGAGACTCTGTCATGGCATGAAGCGTCGGCACGATGCATAGACGAAGGTGGACACTTACCTACACTCAACCCATTGACAACAAATGCCATACAACAGATAGCCGAGTCTAGTGGTACACGAGAAATGTGGTCCGGGAAATACTTTACTCCATGGGCTTGGCTTAAAGGTATTTGTATTTGTTTCTCTATCAAACGAGGCCAGTAGGTTATAAAATCCTTAACGACGCTAAACATATGTACACAAGACCTATGATACAAGACTAGCCTTGCAAACTACCCTGCCTGATATATATTGCTAAACATGAAGATGTAAACGTTGTTTAAGGGAAAACAACTTGTACTATAATGCTTTAAACATAATTTAATCACACACTTTGCAGTTTTTTGAAGAATCAATTAACAAATACTTCAAAAATACGCGAATAACAAAGCATTTAAAAGTTGTTTGTGATAACGTAATACATACCAGGGGCACATGTAATCCTCAAACATGTCTCTGCAGTCCTCAGACCTTTCCCGATACACGGGTCTGTTCGATTTAAATTCCAATCCGGAGAATGTTAAGGAAATAAGTATCTTGGCCATATACCAACCGCAGAATCCCAGTAGCGTCGGTAAGGCTCGGACCCAGATATCCGGATTAAAACACTAGAATTAAGGAATGTCATAACATATTTTTCGTTCCTGCTGATCAAACAGCTAATAATATTTGACCACTACATTATGTCCATGCTGTATACACAGTTTTATTCTCTTAAAACAAGAGATGTCGCCCTTTTATAATAACCTTCGCTACAAACTGTATGGGTAAAGACACACAAGTGCAAATACACGATAATAAATATGTATATGTCCATTTTATTTCAGTGCACTGTAAACCATGAACAATAATGGAAATTTCAAGTTTCATTTCAATCAAATGAAAACTGTAGGAGCTGCACAATAATGCATTTAGCTATATACGGTATATAAGAAATAAACTAAGTCGAAAAAGAGTCATAACTCAGTGAAATATCATCAGACAGGAAAGTCCGGATCATATGCAGACGTCCACCTCATGTCAGAGTTGCATACCAAGTTTCATTTCTGTCGGATGGAAACTGTAGGGGTAGTTGAGCACAGAGAAATGCATTCACTATATACAATATATAAGAAATAGAAGTTCGAAAATGGACATATCATCGGACAGATAAACCCCGACAATGTCCACATCATGTCTTAGTTGTATATTAAGTTTTGATTTTAATCGTTAGGAAACTGTATGAGGAGTGGCGAACACAAGATTTGTTGGACGGACGGATGTCAATAAGAAATAAACTAATATGAAAAAGATGAGTTATTCGACTGAACAATATATGCCCCGACAATTAAAATGCTCGTGACAACCTCATGTAACAGTTATACAGCAAATTTCATTTTAATTAGGAACTGTAGAAGGAGGTGGGCTCACAATAATTCATTCACTATGTTCAGTATATATCAGAAATGAGCTAAGTCGAAAAAAGGGCATAACTCAATGAAAACTAATCATTCAGACAAGCCCCGAAAATATGCGCTTGTCCACCAAGTTTCATTTAAGTGGAAACTGTTGAAGAGTTGCGCACACACTATTTATACGTATGTCCATACGGACAAGGTTATTCCTATATAGCCCTAAATTTTTCGAATCGGAGTTATAATTAAATTGTTTCTGATCGTGTTACTCAGTGCATCGAGTTCAATATTTTAGTGGATAAACAGCAACACAAGCTCTTCATTATGGACTGGATTCCTCAATTACATAAGCAACCATATGCTGTCCTTTCTAGTATCTGCATCCGTACATACATCTCTAAACGTTTAACTGTATGTCATGGTGACGTCAAAGATCGTATAAAAAGTATTGGATAATGTTTATGAAAACTCTTGTATTAACTGATTTTGATCAATTAAAACTTCTTGAGACGTTCTTGATTACATTTTACAATGAACAAAAACACAACATTACATCCGTAAAGACAAATTCCTTTTCTGCATTATATGCTACGTTTCCATGCAGTCTTATCAACCTCTCGGTTTATTTAATACAAAACTAGTTTGCCAGAGGGACATAACATGTTTGGTTTGTAACAATATAAGAGCATATGTTACTGACGGCGATTTAGACCGCGTAATTTTGCGGTGTATCATAAAAGGAATACACTTTGTAAAAGTTAATTTGATTAAGTATGTGATACAGTGCGTACCTACGATGCCACTGTGTTTGGGTGTTGCGTTTGTATGAACCACTTCTCATTCTCATGCATACATCTACTGTACCTTTTCTTGTTGTTCGACGTTTCAATGTATTGCAGGTTGCTTTGAAACAAATTCGACAGTCATGGCCTCATTGAAATACACTAAATTTAAAAACAACCAGATGATGGTCTGCTTGAACCACTGTAAAAACTGGAACTATTTCGGACTACAGGTAATACACAAGGAAGAACATGTTATGATATTCATTCTCCATATTGGAATTCAAAATGTTGAAATTGTTTTTTTCTCCATTCTTCGGTTCTTGATGATTTTTCCTCCTTAACTGATCTTTTAATCTCTTTTACCCTGAAGTTTAATTTAGTTCAATATCTAAAGCTTCCATCCACGTCAACGAGAGCTAGTTGTATCAGCTGTGTTGCGTGTTTTGTTATTAAATTAATTAAGTAAATATTTGAAAATAAATGAGTCTTAAGATAGTAAAAGTAGATATAAACGAACAGGAAAAGTAGCAATCAAGGACGACAGTCAACCACAAACACACAGAGAAAGAAAGAACTCTAACAGATCAAATTGGTAACACTATGCACTTATAATATATATATATATATGTGGTGGCCATTTTGGACGCCATCCTGGATATCTCTGTTGTACCACATATTTCCATAGATGCAACAAGCAGATCCATAATCTACAGACCATAACGGTCATTTTGATATATAACATGCTTTATTGTACTGAGTAGACTACTACCCTCATTAAATAGGCCTCACATGTGGTCCCGTTTGCGGCAGTACTAATACAAAAAGTGATGAACAATGAGTCCGTAAAGGTGTACCAACGATTTGCATATAAACTGTATTTACATACTTGATGAACTTTTATCTAGTAAAAGTAAATATAAAACTCGAACAGGAAAAGTAGCATTCAAAGACGACAGTCAACCACAAACACACACAGAAACACAACTTTAAAGATGAATAATACTGCCTTGGAACGGTCATTGGCAAAATAGGCCGCTAGGGGTTTAAACCAGGTTCTAGGGTGCACCAAACCTCACACTTACCCTACTGTCATCCCAATAAAGCAAGTTGTATTCCCAATACGTTGCTCGGGGAACATTCCCATCTAAATTGGGATAATTAACAATATCAAAATTAAAATCATCTCTGTTGTCATATATTTTATTAATAATTTCACCATTTTCTAAGCGTTAGTATAAGAAATATTAGCTTTGTTAAGTTGAAGTTCTTTAGGATATATATTATTAACCATAGTAGAAAAGGGTTTGTCAATGTTCAACATGTCATCCAGATACCGAGAGGTGTCACTAAAGGCTTCAATAACATCTGCCTGGGTTTTTATACGGAATTTATTGGTGTTCGTCGAACTAGAATGACTTCAACCGTAAATCATTGATAGTCAAGTTAGTAAGTTTGAGTATGTCCAGTCTTAACCTATTTGTTTTCCGAAACGTTAAAAAGAACCATATGTTTCGTAATCGGAGATGTTCACGTTTCAAAAGATTGTAATTATCGGTTATTGAATGTCTCGATACATGTATGTACAGTGATCACGTGATGTGGTTTAACCAACACCAAGTATTTATTGTAAACTATTTAAAAATCGACTTCATCGTTTAACGATAAAGTTCAGCTAAAGAGGTACAATACAGCTGCAATAGTGATCATTAAGCATGAACTAAAATCTAAAATTTGATGGCGGATATGTTGATTCTTGTACGCACACACGTATCTCTGAAGCAAAATGCTCCTGCCAACTATAGCCAACTTTCAGATATATTAAAGTTAGATATTGTGTTTGTTATTTCCGATATTTTATTTAGTAGTTAAAGAATGAAAGAGTGCATTAGTCATAATGCTTTATAATTTGTTTATGTGTATACTATAATTACAGGACACACAATGTATTTGCCTTGATAATGTTGAAGGGACACTTGTTAGCACTAAGGACACATGTCGAGAAACGTGTCCTGGAAATAACGATGAAAGATGCGGCGGTGACAGCTCTATTACAATATACATGAATGGTAAATACGTATTTTATCATTTAGTGAAATAGATATGGTAATGTAAATCTTTGAAACTGATCTTTAATTTAAAAACGGTTTAGATATCACGTCAAGAGAAAAAAATATTTATCGAGGGAAAATGAGACAAAACCCGAGTTAAACCGACATTAAACATGTTAAAATTATAATATATATTATTCATACACGAGATAACACAATAGTTTTAAGCGGTAGGATTTCAGAATTACAATGTTTTTAATTAAACGATAGAATATCGACTGTTTCATTAAATCTTTTAAATAACTACACTACTCACACACATGTTGCTGTTAAAGAAGACTGCTTAAAGATAGAAACGTCTTAAAATTGGTATAAAATAATATAAACAATAACAACATAACAGTTTGAACGATTTATTGCAGATCTTCCGTCTACAATAAAATGAAACATGGATACTCCTAAATTACCTCCCTTTTACTTGAATATTGTTTGACTTCAAGTAATGAATGAATGAATGTTGTTTTACGGCACGTCGACACATAAATAGGTCATATTGTGCGCAAAAACCGACGAAATAAGAATAAATGAAGGATTAATTAAAAATTAATGTAAATATATCAGGATAAAACTATTAAAAAATAAGGGATGATATGGCAGTAATATAAACTATATATGTAAATCAACGAATGCCCGAAAACGGGTATATAAGAAAGTAATTATATACAAGAACATATTATACTGATTTATAAAGTTTGACTTCAAGTAACTTAAGGTTAACATGAACTATTTCGAAAATTTCTTTAGCAGTGGTAATTCTTTTGTAGTGGTAATGCTAGTAAAACATGATGTCAAAATAAAAAAAATTGGCAAGTTTTAGAATTAGAAACATCGAAATCTGAAATAATTCGAAGTACTCAACAAAATTATATGTACAAAGTTGTATAAGTGTTATAGTTTATTTCTAAGAAAACTCATCGACTTTAAAATGTGTTCAAGCAATCAGAGCAAATGAATTAAACTCGTTATTTTGCAGTTCAGCCGTATCTCTAACCAAGCGTGAAATATACAAAACAATGAGAATAATATTGACATATTTTTAGGTGGATACTTAGAAATTTTGACTAGTATATAGCTGTTTTAAGGGTTGAAGTCTAGTAGCAGGCGTAGTGTGACTATAAAGGCAAATGGAGTGGTGTTATCGCTTGGTTTACTACCAAACTGAATCTTGTAAAACACGGCTCCAAACACATATGTATAGCAGTTTTATAACAAACCTTTTTCGTGTCTTTACCTGCTATCGACGAAGCAACACCAACAATACACACCCATTCCCTAAAACAGTATTACATGTGCGATATTCGAACCCATTCGGATTAACAATCCGTATGACTGAGTTATGTAGTCAGTTCTTTAAAAGTTATGTGTATCGATATAATGTTAGCATTGTAGACAGTATCATCGTTCATTGTGTGTGACTCCATCCATGCGTTTCTTACTTATCAATAACCTTCGAAAAAAACTTCCGAAAATATAAATTACAAGTAGGTTAACATATTTTCCAACATTAGAATGGCATAAACTGAAAATATTCTATGTTTTCTTTCAATAGCATTAATAAATAAATTCTATAGACTAATGGTAATGCATATGGATTGTCACTCCGGAGTCTTGAGTTCAAATTCCGTGTTGAGCAAAATATTGTTCAATGATTAGGACTATGTAGTTGTTTGATGTTGCTACATCGAACGACGGATTAAAATGAAGTCCTAGTGAATGTTTCTCTCCTTATATACGGGGGTGCGGCCATGTTACGGAAGAATGAGGTTGAACTCAAAACCCGCCCAAAACTCGCATATTATATCCTTGCAAGAAAGTGCATTGTGCATATCTATAGTAGCTTTAAGCTAAGTTTTAGATCGATTAATAAAGTTTGATGACGTAGTAGTGATACAGGAGTAGTAGCTGTAGTGGTTGTGGGCAAATTTTGAATATAATAAATACTGATAAAGGTGATGCTTTGGAAGCAACAAACATAACCAAGAGAATAAAGTAGCAAGCAGACTCGGTTTTATTGAGTCCGTTCATGAGAAGTAATGTAGGAAGTAACAACTCTCATACCCCCTTGCACCGGCTTAAGCGGTATTCTACTTCAAACACACCTATATTGGGCTCGTTATTGTTCGCAATCGTAATAGTTATGACCACTTAGGAGCAATTTAATGAAGAGCGGTCGAGTGGTGAGAGGGGTTTGTAAGGTTGGGTGGTTGGGTGGGGTGGTGCGGGGGGAGTGGGAAGGTGGGTGGGGGGGGGGGGGGGGGGGGGGGGGGGGGGTAAAAGGTGATTTAATAATATGGCTTAATTTATTTAGAAATGATGTCTCGTCTGCTATTGACGGATAAATGGACCACTATATAGACCAATTTATTTCACGTAAAGAACAAAAAAAGTTTCGGATATCAAGGGCACATTTTCTGCCTTAAAAGTATTCCTTCTGATATTACGTTCACATCAATAGTGTTAAAATACTGTCTATACTATATGGTTGACATTGCCCATGCCTAAAATGTGCATTTCGTTGAAACTTTCACTGAACATACCCCATCCATTTTTTATACGCCCGTCTGTCTGTCCGTAAACAATTGCATTGTCCTAGGTGAGAGGAGGATCCCTGTTGTTTTGGGTGTCAGTAGGTCAAAGGTCAAGTTCACCGTGACCTTATATAGACAAACGCATTCCGGATGATAACTTCAAAACAATAACACCTACACTCATGAAACATCATTGCACCAGGTAAGAGAAAAATCCCTGTTGTTTTTAGGGTTAGTAGGTCAAAGGTCAAGGTCACCATGACTTTATATAGAAAAACGCATTTCAGAGACAATAACTGTAACTCCTACACTCATGAAACTTCATAGGTACATTGCCCAAGGTGAGAGAAAGAACCTTATTGTTTTTGGGATCAGTAGGTCAAAGATCAACGTCATCATGACCTTATATAGAAAAACGCATTCCGGACGATAACTTCAAAACCATAACACCTTCAAAGGTACATTGCCCCAGGTAAGAGGAGGAACTCTGTTGTTTTTGGGGCCAGTAGGAAAATGTCAGAGTGACCTTATATGGAAATATGCATTCCACACAATAACTTCAAAACCATAACACCTACACTCATGAACCTTCGTAATGCCCTAAGTGAGAGGAACTCTATTGTTTTCAGGGCCAGTAGGTCAAAGTTCAAGGTCACAGCAACCTTCTATGGAAATATGCATTCTGCACAATAACTTCAAAACCATAACACTTACACTCATGAAACTTCGTAAATACATTGCCCTGAGTAAGAGGAGAAACCCTGTTGCTTTTGGGGCCAGTAGGTGAAAGGTCAAGGTCACGGTGACCTTATATGGAAATATGCAGTCCACTTAATATCTTCAAATCCGTAACACCTACACTCAAAAAAATCATAGGTGCATTGCCCTAGATCAAAGGTCAAGGTCGCAATCACCTTAATATATGTAAATATGAATTCCGTATAATATATTCAAAACGGTAAAACCTGCACTCATAAAACTTCAGAGGTACATTAATTTACCCTAGATGAGAAAAGGAACTTTATTGCTTTTGGGATCAGTAGGTCAAAGATCAAGGTCACTGTCATCTTATATAGAAAAATGCATTCCTCTTGATACCTTTAAAATTGAAACACCTACACTTTTAAAACTTCATACATATACTGCCCATGGTGAGTGGAGAAACGCTAATGTATTTGGGATAGTAGGTAAAAGGTCAAAGACCCCGTCACCTTATATGGAAGTATGAATTCCACATGATAATGTTAAAACCGTAACACCTACACTCATGAAATTTCATAGGTTCGTCGCCATTGTTAAAAGCAGGAACCTATTGCTTTTGTGCCCAGTAGGTCAAAGATCAAGGTAACAATGACCTTAAATTGAAATATGCATTCCAAACAATAACTTCAAAACAGCAATACCTACACTCATAAAACAGTTACAGTTGCCCTAGTTGAAAGGTGGTTCCATTTTGTTTTTGGGGACAGTAGGTCAACGGTCAAGGGCACAGTGACCTTATATGAAATCATACATTCCTCACAATAAATTCAAAACCGTAACATCTACCCTCATAAAACTTCATAGGTGCATTGCCCTAGGTGAAAGGAGAAACCCTTTTGATTTTGGGGCCAGTTGGTCAAAGGTCAAGGTCACCATGACCTTATATGAAAATAGACATTCCATCTAATAACTTCGAAATCATAATATCCACACTTATGAAACTTCATCGGTACATTGCCTTTGGTGAGAGGAGGAACCCTATTGATTATGGTTCAGTGCAACAAAGGTCAAGGTGGCCATGACCTTATATGGAAATAGGCATTCCTCGCGATAACTTCGAAACTATAACATCCACATTCAAGAAATTTCATACTAAGGTATATTGACTTTGGTGAGTGGAGGAACCCTATTTATTTTGGGCCATTTGGTCAAAGGTCAATGCCACTGTGACATTATATGGAAATAGGCATTTCGTGGGATGACTTCAAAACCATAACACCTACACCCATGAATCTTCATTGCCCTTAGTAAGAGAAAATATTGTATTTCATTGGGGTTAGCAGGTCAATGGTCAATGTCGCTATGACCTTATTTGGTAATATGTATTCTGCACGATAACATCAAAACCATAACAACCAACTGATGAAACTTTGTATGTACATTGACGTTTGGCAAGAGAAAGAACATTAAGTTATTGTCTTTGGGGTCAGTAGGCCAAATGTCAAGGTCACAATAACCTGATATGGAAATAGACATTCCGCCAAATAACTGTGAAACCACAACACTCACACTCATGAAACTTCATAGATACATTGCGTTTGGTCAGAGGAGGATCCCAATTGCTTTTGGGGTCAAAGGTCAAGGTCACCAGTACATATTCCAAGTGATAACTCCAGGAGTATAATACATACACTCATGAAACTTTGTAGATACATTGCCCTTGGTGAGAGGAGGAACTCTATCACTTTTGGGCTTAGTAGGTCAAAGGTCAAGGTCACCATGTCTTCATATGGACATACACATTGCAAATGACAATCCCGGAAGTATGATACCCACACTTATTAAACTTCATAGGTTCAATGTCTTTGGTCAGAGGATTAGCCTATTAGTTTTGGGTTCAGTAAGTCACCAAGGTCACATTGAACTGACAATGACTGAATCCTAAGACAATTTCCTCACTGTAACTTGTAACTATTAGAACCACAATTTTGAAACTTTACAGAAATAGTACCCATGTTAAAAAACTACCTCCATTAATTTTAAGCTTAGTAGGTCAGATGTCAATATCACTATGACCTGATCATGAAAAAGGTAGACAGAATAGAATGTGAATACTCTCTGCTACTTTATGACTTAAGGTACATTCAAGTTTTAAAATCCAGTTTTCGGTTACCACATCATTTGCGTACCAAAGTGCAATATAAATATCTTCAATTACTTACTTTTTTTAGAATAAACAATTTAGTGACTCAATTTTCTAAGCAACTGATAACCCTTAAGCAGGGCGTTCGAGTTCCGTGGACACATCTCATAAGATACGAATGCTATTATTTCAGATAATACCTACCTACCTTTAAATATGAATCATGGACTGCTGAAAAAACATATTAAATTACGTTAGCATTAAAAAAAACATTGAAACTGATGACCTTCACCATTGGACACCAAGTTATGTTTTTGTATAATATGTGTAGATGGGTTGTTAATCAGCTGTGAATTAAATTTGGTTGGTACACTCTGAGTGTAAATGCATTTAAAATGTATCTGTTTTAGTATGATTATTTTTAAATATAATACTGCTTTTGTAGTATATGTTAAAGAAGTGAGTGTTGAAGAGGTTTTCAATTAAGATTGATTATGCCTATTGAGAATATCACTATAAATAAAGAACGAAACGACTTAAGCAATCTGCTAAGCCTTTTAACGTATTTGCAAACTATTTATCGAAGCTTTTTATAGATTTGTTTAGGATATTTTATCACGCAAATACCAACGTATGTAAAATATATAATAATATATTATCTAGATATATGCTATACCCAGTCGTCAGAATGGAATGGAACAATTTCAAAACCAGCATTCGGACTTGGATACACATGTCAACACTGGGCTACCAACATTCCTCATACAAACAAGTTTGCTTCAGATAACCTCTTTCCGGACGGCTCTGTACAGAATGCATCCAACTATTGTAGAGACCCTGACAGATCGGAATATCTATGGTGTTACACAACAGATCCAGATACAAAATGGGAAAGGTGTAATATACCTTATTGTTTAGAGGAAACCACAGGTACTATCATTGCTGTTGTTAAACTTAATTCGTTGTGACTGATGAGCTCACTATTTATGATTGCACAATTAGTCCTAAATAGTAACTTTCTTGTTCTCTTTTGGAATTCCTAAAGTGCATTTGGTTCTACCAAGCTCGTGTAAGTATTATTCAGTCACTCTAAGTAAGCGCTATACTCACTCCCCTGCCCCCACCCGACCTAACGTGCACTTGGTTCTACCAAGCTCGTGTATGTATTACGCGGCCGTAACGCCGTAAGGTTGTCTTCGCGCGCGCGAGCGCGTGCGTGCGCACGTGTGTGTGTGTGTGTGTGATTTGAAGAATAAACGACGTAATGTTTTTAATTGTTTTAATTTCTCCGCTAATATTCAATCTGGTTATTCAGTTATCCACAAATCAATAAATTCGGGTATCCAAAATTAATAATGTTATTTCATAATTTGTATAATAGAATCGGTAATCCAATATAATAACAAAGCAATGATAATTCCGACGGACTTGGAAATCCAAGTGTGTTTCGGAGGTCCGTTCACATTCGAAGTCAAAATAGATATATATCATTATTTAACAAAAACAGTAATAGTAGATAAAACCTGCTTAATACATAATTTAGGCTGTATTGAAATTATCGGAAATTTGCCAAAAAATAATTATAGGTGATATATTATACCTCATTTCCTCATTTGCATATTCCACTCTTTGTTTAATGTGACGTCATCCGGTCCATAAACTGGCTTATTATATACCTATTTCTCTCGTGCAAAGAGCGGTCTGCATTTGTACCATGTGACCGTACAATATATTTCCGTATTGGACGCACGCGAGTACAAAAAATATACATTAAATCCGTATTGTACAGTACACGAGTCCCATGTTAACTCAACGATAAAGTCCGAAAACCGGTAAAATGTTCCGAATGCATCAATATCACATAACTGCTTTACACGCCTATATACTTTCGTTTATAAAGCGCTTAAATGAAAATATGAAGCAAAATTAAAAGAAACGATACATGTAAGTCAATTTAGATCATTTATGTTTCTGCATCGAGAGAAATAGGTATATAATAAAAAGTCATTTAACATTGTTCTGTACAATACGGTGCTATAATTGGACCAGTACCCAGCTGACACAACCATATTGGACTCGCCTAGCGGCTCGTCCAATGTGGTTGTGTCATCTGGGTACGAGTCCAAATATATCACCGTATTGTACAGAACAATGTTAAATAACCTCATAATATTGACCGGGCCCGGTCCGATAGCTATATTAACGGACGTGTGAAAAAAACGACATCAAAACAAATCATAAAACGTATTGATTTAATTTGTTGGTCAGATTCGGTATAATATAACAAATATAATGTATGGTGCTTCGGTCCATATGAAGTTTATGGACTGGGCAGTCGGACCTAGAACGTTATATACATTATTTGTTAAATATTCATCTTAAGATATGCAAGCTCGTGGTCTATTTTTTAAAGCTGAAATATGCTTAGGATATCCCGTTCTAGCTATATACCAATCTTAAAAATGTTCATAGGAGAAATATAAAGAAACTGTAGGAAATGTCCTTAACAAACGCTGGAGGTAAATGAGATGTTCATGAGAAGTAATATAATGTCCAACACCTCTCACGCCCATTAGCAACGGCTTAAGCGGTATTCTACTTTAAAGCCACAAAGAATGGGCTTGATGATCCCAGAGTTCCAATAAGTAATAAACAACTGATTTGTAGTCGGGGCGACTTTTTACAGCCGCCACACAGCACTAAACAAACGCTAGTGTGAATGTCAATAAATACTGAAAAGTGGATCCCTTGGAAGCAACAAAACAAACAACAACAGAAAATTGGCAGACCCGATTTTATTGAGACTGTTCATGAGAAGTAAAAGTATTTACAACACCTCTCATGCCTCCCTATCGCCGGCTTAAACGGTATTGTAAATTAAAGGCTGGACAATCTCAAAGGTCCAGTAATTAATAACACTACTGATTTTATAGTCTTTTTAAAATATGAATCACTCCTGGGGAATCTGTACGCAGCGAGCACAGGGTAGTGCATTAGAATCAGATCGCTATCGTACAAGCGTTTACACACTTATTTCGTGAGTAAATCAATTATTCTCTCATTCCCTTCCAGACACATTAGTATGTATAGAGAGCGAAAAATTAAAGACCAAAGAACAGATTGAATAAGATCAACAAATAAACATTACACAGATAAAAACTATAGTTAATAACACAGAAAACTAACTCCAGATGGGAATGAGGTTGTCTCTATTATGTTATACATTTTACAAATAAATTCTGAAATACAAATTGCATATTGTATGGGGTCGTCCTCTGCATAGTGCTGCTGTTTCTGTTACCATGGATGTTTGTCTTAAAGTCGTTAATGTTTTGCTCAATTCTCAATTAAATTGAATTGAATTGAATATTGTTCAACGGCTCATCAACACAGTATAGGTTATTTAGAGCCGCCCCAGAGAGAGGGGAAGGATACATAGGAATCCGGGATCCTGCCCTACTCTTATTATCGAATAGATTCCTATGGTTCTGTAATATGCTCGAGGATAGACCGATACACGGGACCGCCCGGTTTACGTCCCCATCCGACGGACGAGGCTAAGAACGTGTCTTGCCCAAGAACACACCGACGGAACTCAAAAGTATTTTAAACCTTCGACTTTGAAGCGTAACAAATTGCAGATAGTTTCTATGTGTTTTAGTTTAAGTAGTCGAAGTTGTGTTGGCACAGGCATATTGACTTTCACATTATGCGTACAGCTTTTGTGTTTGTAATGTTGTTTGCATTTATTATTGCTTTTGCCTTCTTGTTTGTCTGTTTGCGTGTTTGTTTCTGTGTTTTGTGGTTTACTGTCCTCCTTGAATGCTACTTTCCCTGTCTGATCTTTTTATATTTCTTTTTGGTAATTGTTTTTCACAAATTTGATACTTTGATGATTTTATACACAATTTCTGCAATTTATGACAATGAAATGGAACAACTAGATACAAATAACACAATTTACGAAACTGAAGAGGTAAGAATGATTATCGCTTATTACTTTAATGATTCCTTCACTTAATTATTGTGTTTGAAATTGTCGGAGTTTCATGACAAGCCGTACAAAATCAAAACCGTCAAAATTGGTTTATCATTGTTTTGTACTATGCACCTGTTCTCGCAATTTACAGATCACCATGAGTGTGAATGGCAGATGAGAAATAAATGTACGTAACGAATCTGTTGGCATCAATTTATTTTCCAGGTGACAGAATGTACCCCTGCATGACATTTAAATGGACACTTTACGGACTTGTTTCAAAACAAACTCCTTGTGAAAATAAAAACCAATACTTGTGTTCATACGTTGGTAAGTATCTAAATACTTTTGAATGAAATAATGTGAGTTTCAGTATGACGTGTATATCGTGTACATTTATTTACATGTTCCTAATTTACGTGTTTATCAGTTCATACTGTTGAGTTTTCTCAAACAAGTCATTTATTGTATGGAGGCTAAGCATGGGATTTCTAAAAAACTGATGAAATCGAAGAACACATTTATAGCAATACTCACAGTAACAATGTGACAATAGTCAGTGCATTTTTGAACCGTCTGATTTTGTTTAAACCCTGGATAAATCAGCAACGCGTCCTAATTAGATGAAGATATGGAATTGATCATTATACGCAACAAATAAAGACATTCAGATATAAATGAAATCAAAATGATACCGTTTAAGGAACTCCTATATATCTTATATGTATGTGATTAATATGCGACAATTTTGAAAGGCCTTTCAGAAAAAAGGGAAAATTAAGAGGCTATGGATGTCTTCTTTCATGTTACTGAAAATCATACTTCATACGCAATTGTTATCTAAAATCACTTAAATTGGCCAAACTTTTTACATCTTACTTATAGTTTGTCGTACTATTTCTACAATAGGCATGCCTCGAATGACAATAAAAGTATGGTTTTAACCAGTCCTTGGAAACCTCTGGTTGGAGATCGCTCAGCCCGATACTTATATTTAGTGATCGGTGGTACATTTTCAATTTCTTTTGTTTTCTTACTTAATTTTCGATTCGGTGGTTCCACTACTCCGGCCGATAAAAGGCTCTGGGTATTGTTTAACCACTTATAGGATATGTTGTCTGATTTTTAGTCCCACACCGGTCTCGTGGGGGACTATAGGTTTGCACCCTGTCCGTCCGTCCGTCCGTCTTCCGAAATGATTGTCAGGGCCATATTTTCAATACTATAAGACTTTGAGATACCAAACTTGGTACGTGGATACATCTTGGGATAGCGGTATGTCGCGTACCAAAATAAAATCACTGTGATCTTGACCTTGACCTGTGACCTCTGTCATAGAAAATGCTTGTCCGGACCGTATTTTCAATACTATAACACTTAAGAGATACCAAACTTGATAAATGAATACATCTTGGGATAGCGGTGTGTCGCATACCAAATAAGGTCACACTGACCTTGACCTTGACATGTGACCTCTGTCATAGAAAATGTTCCGAAAATGCTTGTCCGGGCCATATTTTCATTACTATAAGACCTTGAGATACCAAACTTGGTTTGTGGATACATCTTGAGATAGTGGTGTGTCGCATATCAAAATAAGGTCACTGTGACCTTGACCTTGACCTGTGACCTCTGTCATAGAAAATGCTTGTCCGGACTGTATTTTCAATACTATTACACTTAGATATACCAAACTTGGTATTTGAATACATCTTGGAATAGCAATGTGTCGCGTACCAAAATAAGGTCATTGTGACCTTGACCTTGAACCTCTGTCCTCTGTCATCGAAAATGATTGTCCGGACAGTTTCATCGAAAATGACCTTGACCTGTGACCTTTGTCATAGAAAATGCTTGTCCGGACTGTATTTTCAATACTATAACACTTAGATATACCAAATTTGTATGTGGATACACCTTGGTATAGCGGTGTGTCGCGTACCAAAATAAGGTCACTATGACCTTGTCATAGGAAATGCTTGTCCGGACCGTATGTTTAATACTATAACACTTAGAGATAATAAACTTGGGATGTGGATACATCTTGGGATAGCGGTGTGTCTCGTACCAAAATAGGGTCACTGTGACCTTGACCTTGACCTGTGACCTCTGTCATAGAAAATGCTTGTCCGGACTGTATTTTCAATACTATAACACTTAGAGGTACCAGACTTGGTATGTGAATACATCTTGGGATAGCGATGTGTCGTGTACCAAAATAAGGTCATTGTGGCTAAAATGCTTGTCCGGACCGTATTTTCAATACTATAACACTTAGAGATACCAAACTTGGTATGTGAATACATCCAGGGATAGCGGTGTGTCGCGTACCAAAATAAGGTCATTGTGACCTTGACCTGTGACCTCTGTCATAGAAAATGCTTGTCCGGATCGTATTTTCAATACTATAACACTTAGAGACACCAAACTTGGTATGTGAATACATCTTGTGATAGCGGTGTGTCGCGTACCAAAATAAAGTCATTGTGACCTTGACCTTGATCTTTGACCTCCATCATAGAAAATGCTGGAAAATGTTTGTCTGGGCCGGTGGGGACTATGGATTGCCCTGCAATTCTTGATGCTCTTGTTAATTTAGTCTTTTGGCTGTTACTTGTGATACGCAGGCTTCATAACCGCTGCTCCCAACTAAATTCCTTTTTGTTTATTTCGCTCTTCGGGGCGTACAATTTTATTAGATCCTGGGACCATACGCCGCTGGATATAGGGGATGAAATAATGATGCAAATATTGCTATATCCACCGCCATATGCTTGCCATCTTCTGGATGGTTAAAATTCTGTTGATTTTTATGAATATTGAGTTCTGCTCAACCCGGGGCTAGAGGACGTGAGCGGTAGCTAGCATAGTTCACTTCCCCTCATGAACAGTCTCAATCAAACCGAGACTGCAATATTTCGTATGTGTCGTGCTCGGCCGTTTCCAAAGGTCCATTATCATACTCTTTATTAGATTGGGGTATGTCGTTTGGCGGGCGTGTGGACGTGCGGGGTTGCTGTCGTGCGGCGTCAAACTCTTAGTTTTCGCTCTATAACTTTTGTTAAGAATGAGGTATTGTGATATTTGCGACGAAATTTGCTGTGTAGGTACCTTTTATGGAAATGAAGCTTGGGATTGCATTTGGGGTCACTGGGATCAAGGTCAAGGTCACTGTTACTAAAATATAAAAAACGTTTCCGCTCAATAACTTAAGATGGGAATGAGATATTGGAACGAAACGTGCTGTGTAGGTACCCTATATGGAAAGAAAGCTTCGAATTGCATTTGAGGTCACTGGGTCAATGTCAAGGTCACTGTTATTAAAAATAGGAAAAAAACGGTTTCGGTTTAATAACTTAAGTAACGAATGAGGTATTGCAACGAAACTTGCTGTGTATGTACCTTATTTTTGTCTTACTAACAAATATTTTTTTCTTTGTAGTCCTCATTTACCGTGTATGCCTTTATATTTGTGATTCAGGTGTCATGCTATTTATTCTATATTGTACACTGTTAATATCACTTTAATACTAAAACTTCAACAACTTCATTTATGTAATTTGCTGTGTTTGTTTTGTAGAAAATAAACTTTTGTTACTTCATTTTCATCTTACGGTACAGAGAGAGAGAGAGAGAGAGAGAGAGAGAGACGAACGGAATATTATTGTCTACTTATTGGCTGCAATCACACCAATAAATCAATTTCACCATAAAGAAGTTATATACACAACGTTTTACCTTCGAAATGTGTAAGTGTTTTATTTCTATACTGCAAAGAGTTCACTCATTTATTTATTAATTTATCCATCCGTCTCTCCATCCGTCCGTCCGTACGTCCGTACGTCCGTTCGTTCGTTTGTTTATATATTAATGCATTCATTCATCCATTCATTCTTTCATTCATTCATTTGTTCATTTATTTTAAAGATATTAGGAGGATATTATGAAAACGCATGTAGATATAAGCCTTATTTGTATTGGATATAGAACGTTATTGTTTTACCGTTTATGGCGGGATTTCCTTATGAACAGCGTCTCGTCTAAGCGGGATGACAATGGGGTAAGAGGGAGACTTGACCATGTCATTTATTGTTGTTTGTTTTGAAAGCATATATTTGGTTGACTGCATTTTTTCCTGTTCTACTTCTGTATCTGCTTTTTGTAATTCGTAGTTAAAATATAAATAACTCACATGAGTTATTGATTGAGTAAATACTAAATGCTTCTCATTCCTTTGTCAAATTTTATTTTATTTCATTACGAATAAAGTATTTCTTAGTAATTCATATTGCGTAAAAAGCTTACCGAATGAGACTCTGCCAATGTCAAAACGTATGAGGGTAATGCATTCTGGGATTGTGTTGATGGTTTAACTACCATGGTACTTGACTCAATAAGAAATTAGTATGCGACAGACTTTTTTTTAATTCTGTGACATAATTATAAGCCTGAAAATTAAATTTCTTCATTTTTACCAATGGCGGAAGGTATACAGTACTGATTCTACCCTGGAATAAGTGGGTGGTCTACCTCCACCATAAAAATAATCGACAGCCAAACATAGCCTATATTGTGCTGGAAAATGACGTTAAACACCAAACAATCACATCTTTTGATTTCTGGCGCCTTGGTATAGTGGAGTAGTAATGTGCTTGCCTTATTACCGAAAAGATGCAAGTAAGAGACCCCGGGGCAGAACATCGCGTTTTATGACCATAAGTCGCCTAATCCGACTGCTTCCGCTGTTAGAAGAAAACGTTTAACCTGTCTAGTCAGTATACTGGAGTCTGTATTTATGTCATGTACAACACAATCCCTGTGGAATATGCCTATATAGTAAGAATAGCGTGATCCTAAATTCCTCTGTATCACATTTTCTCTCTTTATAACTTAAATAATGCATGGTAAGACGTTCTGCTTTGATATATTTATAAAAATAAATATATTATCTGCTACAATGATAACTTACATTGAATTAGCAGCTTAAATAAACAGTTATTTTTTCTTAAATATGTTAATTCTGAACAGTTTAAGGTTCCTCTCATCTGCCCAAAATAAAAATAAAAGTAAATTTAGTTTTATATGTGATTTTGTTGGAGTTTGTGCATGTTTTGCATATCGTTTTAAGCGTCTTCGAACCAATATTTTGAATAATAATGTTTTTGCACAATTTTTTTTATTATTATTAATATTTTTTAAAATATAACCGTAATTTGGGCATCATACGACGGAATCTCAAGTTCATTTTATTTTACGGCTTTGGAAAAAACAATTGTGAAGAAGTCAACTTCAATGTCTACCTCAGGCTGTGCCTTTTGAATTTTGTCAAAATTTAATGTCACAATACCCCTAATTTATAAAAATAAAACACCTATATATTCAAATATATTTAAAATTTGCACTATTTTTACCATTGTTATTTCTATCTTCACGTGCATGCTTGCACGGGATATTATGGAGGTTTGACAGCTGGATATGAGTACGGTTTTATGAATGTTTCATGCTGATCGGGAGGCGATCGCATAAGCAACCAACTTTAGCTAGGTGAAACAATCATATAGCTACCTTGCTTTGTCAAATGCTGTATAGAAAACGTCCATATCAAGAAGAAAATTGCAATATTATCATCTTTTTCGTGATTTCGTAAGTGCCAAATAACATACACCGGAAATTATAACCGAAAAAGTAAGTCCCACGTTGCAGGTGCACGTCGTAAATGTGAAAATATTAAAGGATGTAGTAAATGTGTAATACGTATACAAAATTAGGATGCGTATGATCTAAAATAAACACGCAAATAGAAAACTTTCTTAAATTTGAGAAAAACTCCCCATCTTACTCGATGAGTTTGAGAAGACTATTTCTGGCGTAAGAATACAATTTCGCCAAAACAGAGTGAAGCCGGAAAATTATTGTAAACAAACGTCGGCGAACCTATAAAGCGACATCTTATGTCCGATCAAAGAAAGTATTAACGTTCAGGTTAAATATAACAAGGATGATATATTGCATGTTCATATTTTACTAGAAACTTCACTTAAACGCGTGTATTTGGTTAATATGCATCACCACTGTCTAGTGCAGAAAATGGAGACATGCAGTTCAACACGAGGTCACTTTCGAAATACGTAACGTTATATTAGGTGGCATGGGATTTTCGGCTAGGCACAGCCTTCTGTATATCAAAACAGATTTATTTTCATTATTAATTTTCATTTATTTCTCATTTTGTAGTAATTATGGTTACATTGTTGCAAAATATTTATCAAAAAAATAAATTTCTTGCAAAAAAAAATATCATTTTCAAAATGTTGGTACAAAGACCTTTAAAATGATATGCAAAACATGAACAAACTCTTATAAAAAATCACCAAAAATCACTATATTCTCATGATCATTTGATATTTGTTGTAAGCTCTATTTTTTAAAGTAGAAGGCGTAAAGTTGAAAGCGCTGGCATATCAATATTTTTTTAGCACTAAATCTAGCTAGGATTTGTTTTTTTGTATTTTTTATTTAGCATTCGTTTGTGAAAGATATTCTGTTCAGTGAATGATTTTGTGGTTTCGGTAGATAGGTGTTACTAAAACATTTACTAATCAACGCGTTGGATATCTTCCGAGCGTTTCAGTTGCATAACTACAAGAATTTATACATATGTGTAAGCACGCACGCACACACGCACGCACGCATACACATTCACTAACGCGTTTTGAATAGTTACTTATCAACATACTGCAGTTTGCCAGTTTTAAAAACATATATATTATACAATACTACACCAGACTTTCGTTATGAAATATTTCTTATCAACTTACAGATGCATCAGACCCCACGTTGTATTTGTATCATGGTGACAATGAAGCAGCATGGCAAGAAGCAAGATATAATTGTATCGACACGCGCTGGAGTTTAATAGATTATTATGCGACACTTACGATGCAGTTGGATGTTACTTACTGGACTGGATATTCAAGAAACTTCACACATGTTATGGAAGTTGGTACGAAACTCTACAATGTATCAGCAATAATAACTTGCAGTAAAGTTAAACAAGTATATTATTGTGTCTAAAGAATGTAGCTCGTACAGTTTCGCAAGGTAAAGGTAATACATATGCAAACAAAAGAGAAGAAATATTTATATGAGACTATAATAATATAATATAATAAGACCATAGATGCATTTCTCAATATCCTATGTGTTGACGGTGGTACACATTTAAATGCTTCCGTCACGTACGGTATGTCGCCATAATGGGATTGTGATAGGAACTTTGCATTTGTCGATATTCAATTTTTAAAGAAGGGTTTTCTCTAGATATTAACTGGAATTAATCATTTCGACTTTTGTTGACACTTATCATCCTAATTAAAGGCAGCTCCTTTAAAGCAACAAACACAAGCAATAGAGAAAAGTAGTAGATTTGGCTTTATTTAGTCTGTTCATGAGAGATAAAATAAGCTGCAACACCTTTCACACACTCTAATTCTACTTAAAAGTCACTCAGATTAGGCTCGAAGACCCCAAGGACCAGTAAGTTATACACTCCTGATTCGTAGTCGGGTGAGCTTAACAGCCGCCACACAGGTGACATTCGTTTAATCAAAATATTCTAACAATATCATCATCATAATATATATATCGGTAAATGACAAATGTTCAGGTCATAGTCGCAACATTTTAACGGTTTCCAAGCTTAATATTTATCAACATGGAAATATTTCAAAATATCCCAATATTGACATTTTTTCTATATTTTCTATTCAAAAGCGTTACTCTAGGCCTCATGGTCGTATGCGTAATGGTAACATCAAACGTAAATCGCATGTAACTATTCCAGTTGTTGATTTACATACTATTTTCAAACAGTCTGGAAAGCAATCCATGCTCATTTCATACTCGTTTTACCTCTTTGTCCATTTCTTGACTTAAGTTGATCGACGAGGAAGCAGACACAATTTTCATTCGTACAGATCCTTTGTATGTCACTGCTTCCAAAGCTACACACAACATGTTCTCCGACCCCATATTGAGAAGGAGTCTGATCACGTCAGACATTTTCTAAAAATTCTAATCTTAATAAGAGTATTGATTTTATTGACATGCCAAGTATTTTTAGAAATAATCATGTTGTTGATTCTATTCCTAAATATTTTAAAAAAAAAGAAAGTCCTTTCAATTTTTATAAGTATAAAAAATCAAAAATCAAGTAGAAATAAATTTTTTATCTACAACAAAATAGTTTCTGACCTTGACATAGTAGATAACACTCCTAAGGAAAGTGAGTGAAAAACATAATTTTTTGTTATCCAGCAGGTCATGCCATCGCTGGTAATTTTGATATTGTAGATATTGTAGATAAAGATCTTAATGCATGTCTTGCTCAGATCGCCCAGTCCATTGAGGAGTTTAGTATTAAATGGTGTCGTAAAGAAAATACGGACCCAAATTATCTTTCTACTTGGACAAATTCAATGATACCCGTATTAACGTTTATAATGCTAAAACCCCAATTTACTTCCTCCGAGACCTAGGTTTTCGTTTCGTAATTTAAAATCGGATATTCAAGAATTTCATAATACATTTATTTTAGTTTCTGCAGATAAAGCAGTAATAATGTAAGTATTGTCTGACGCATACAAAAGCAGTATAATAATGTAATTATCTTTTAATCCCTAAATTACGTCATTGTTTCATCTCTGGAACTCGGTAGCACTAATTCATATACCCCAGTTCAATATACTGAGGATGATGTTGTTTCCACGCATATCACTCGATGCATTACTTTCAAGGCTAGGGTAGACGATAAGCAAAACAAACTGCCAACTATAATGTACTGGATTCCTAAATTACACAAAAAGCCTTCTAAACCCCGTTTTATTTCGAATTATAATGCCTGCACAACTACACACTATCCACACGTTTAACTTCTTGTTTTACTGCCGTTAAAGATCACGTTAAACAATATTTTGATCAAGCTTATGAAAACTCTGGGATTAATTTATTTTTGTCTATTAAAAATTCAGGAGACGTTCTTGACTTCTCTACACTATATACAAGACAAGCGTATTGCTCTCAATCAAGAAACTTTCGCTAGAGAAAAAACAACAGTTTTGGTCTGTAACACTATTAAAGCGTGTTTTTTTGTGTTTTTTTACTAACTTCAGTTTAGACAATTACACTACGTGGACTTGCCAAGAAATTTGTTAAGCACTCATTTTCCTATTAGACAATATTTTCGTCAGGTATGGAACTACAGTTTATAGACAACTTGTTGGTATCCCTATGGGTACGAACTGTGTACCTCTTGTCGCAGATTTGTTCTTGTATTTCTGTTAAAAAATATGTCATGTTTAGTCTTTCATCTGATACTCAGGCAGATGTAATTGAAGCCTTTAATGACATCTCTCGGTATTTGGATGACATATTAAACATTGAAAATCCTTTCTTTTCTACTATGGTTAATATCTATCCTAAGGAACTTCAACTCAACAAAGCTAACATTTCTGATACTGTCACCTCTTTTCTTGATTTACATCTGTCTACTGAAAATGGCGAAATAATTGGTAAAATCTATGACAAAAGAGATGATTCTAATTTTGATATTGTTAATTATCCCGATTTACATGGGGATGTTCCCCGAGCTACTTCTTATAGGGTCTGTGTTTCTCAACTTACTCGTTTTTCTAGAGCTTGTAGTCGTGTTGACGACTTTAATATTCGTAATATGTGTATAACTAAAAAGCTACTCCAGCAGGGCTACCGTCACCATAAACTTTGAAAAACCTTTGTACAATTTTATTATCGTAACCCTAAAATATAAAAGTACTTTAAGAACTCTTCTGCGAAAATCACAACCTGACTTCTATAGTGATGTGATTTACAAACTTCGTAAGATCCTTCGTCATAATTACTTTCATACAATATTTATTAAACGTGTTAAGAGGTTTATCAAAAGAGGTTATGACCCGATCATTTTGCAACGCACTGCATGTTTAGTGGTTGACCCATTTACAGTTCGCCACTATGCTTGCTTTTCTATTGTGCGATGACCGGACAGATTGTGGACCCTATGATGGCGTCTACATAAATCCTTATAGGACAGTTGCGTTTGATACTGGTCTTTAATATGTCTTGTCGATCCCTTAACGGTTTGTTATCGTGTTGCTCAGGCTTCTGCCTAGTCACTGAGTACTTACTATGTGGTTTTCTAGGCTTTTGTTTATAAAGGTTGTCTGTCCGTGATTGTTCGCAAATATATCTCCCTCTATATAATTCTGCTTTGTGAACGTGAATCTCAGATCCCAAATTTCGAAAGCTGCCGTTGTGAGTTCGAATTATCTCCCTTTAATAAATACCATTTACTGAATTCACAGTATCCTAGTGATCCGGCACCTTTCATTGTCACTGTCTTAATAGAGCGTGTGTGTGGTTGAATCCTTAAATGGGATCCCATTCATATGAGCTGTAACTGTATGTATGTATGCGTGTGTATGTTAAGTGTGCCTCCAGGCGAATGTGTTATGATGTAGAGATACAGTATATCAGCGTGTGTTGCCGCTATCTTTTAAGCCTCTTTTTTACACCGTCCCGTTTATTGGGATAAAGTAGGGTTATGTTTCAATGATCGGCAATGATCAAAATAAAGACATGCGGTGTTATTCCCATTGATTATGTCAAAATAATCGAATTTGAGATTGTTTACGCAATAATCTAAGTATATTGATTTTTATAAAATATATATGCAGGTTTGTTTCAATATGATTTGCATCAGTTTATCAATGAGCTTAATGATAATATCTGAAGTTTGGTTAGAAGGTTTACGTTATTAAAAATAAATATGATGGATGCGTTTTAACATAATCTACTCGAACGTTACTGAGTTATGGCCTTTGATTTTGTCAAAATAATTGAATTTTAGTTGGTTAAACTTTATGAAAAAGTATATCAGATTTTTCTTTAGCTCAGATGTCTATATACTGGGAACTTAATGTTTGTACATAACATCTCGGGTGACTGTGTCACGTGCGTGCCAAATTCTTTGAAGATTCGTTGTAGATTTTCAAGAAAGTGTCACTTGTTAAGTCAAGGTTGTGCAATTGTCATTGTGTTCAATGTCTAGACAACAATTGAACCTGGCACCTTTTAATTACAAATCTCTTGGAACGCAAGAGCTAGCATATAAGGCAGTAGACTACAACTACTCCTCTATACGTGTGCTTTCACACAGTGCTTTCACACAGTGACACGTTAGGCGCCATTGCCACCATTCATAGCGAAGTTTTACTGTACATAAGCATGCTTTCCTAAATGTGTAATACATAATTAAGTTTATAAACAATTACAATTACAGATAAAAAGTAATGTTTATCATTTATCACAACGGTACAGAAATACGGCTATAATCCGTCAATGCGTATATCACATACATGTATATGCATGTATAAGTAAAATCAAATTTAACTCAATTACTGTAACATTGCCTCTACGTACTGAAGAACAATATGCTAAAAAGAATTGACTGCATAGTGTATATTTTAGCAAGTAGACATTGACAGTATAATTTTTGTGGAATTGTGCCTTTTTCCATTATATATGAGTAGAGACATGTTAATCATCATTAAATATTGGTTAAAATCTTCATCAATTCTATATTACATTGTACCAATAGTCAATATTTGGTTTAAAAACGTCACAATTTGCATAAACCGCGTATCATTATCGTTGTTACAAAGGTGGCATCATTTAAAATGCATCACTTTGTAATATAGCTTGATTACGAAAATGCAAACCTATCATGTTGTTTTCTTCAGAACCAAGACACAGTCCGACAGATTGCTTTAAACTGGTGTTAGAAACAGGAGATACGACTGAAAAGGGAACAAAATGTGTTGAGAAAAAGCCGTACCTTTGCCAACACGGTAAGGTTTTCTCTGCCCACAAAGAAATACCGTTTAATGGAAAAAATATTTTGTCGTTCTTTTTCCGACTAATTGTATATACTGTTTAAAACTTAACTAACTTAATATATTCACATAGTACTAGACAAACACGTACCATTTGAAATAACAGCTAGTAAGCCCATGCACGAATTGATTCGTTTAATATCAAAGAGACTACCATCTCATACAAAGCCCTCGCCATACTTAGAATATTGACAAAAAATAAAGCTTGACCACGTATTTATAAAATCTACAAGAAATTTTTTTTACAAACTCATTTGTAAAACACAGAGATAATATATTATGTTTCTGTGAAGTAAAACTAAAAGCCATTACCACCAGAATTACACACATACACAATAATGAAAAAATAGTTACTAATCTAAAAAATAAAATACCGTATATACATTTAAAACAGTGATACATTAATACTGAAACATGAAACACTGGACCCAAAGCATTTGATATATTCACAGACCATAAAGTGTGTTATGCATACACGTATCGTTAACGTCAAAACCTACCACTTTCTCTTTCCATTCATGGTAATTTACTTTCTTAAACAGGTTGAGCAAACAAGGAAGCGCAAAGCAGTGTTAATCCCTTGAAAATCTAAACCTGATGATAGTTTTTATTTTCAACACCCTTTTATGAAATTAGAATAATCTCATTTGTTTTCTTATTCATTATACATTTGTTAATGTATAACCACCGAGTAAAACCGTAATTCCAACTTGGGATGTGATTTCTGAAAGATGGAAATTGAGTTTTCATATACACAATCCTTCATAAAAGATGTAGTTGAAATCGGACCAATTAGTTATGAAATCCGGGGCTCTGACACAACAAATTCGAGAGAAGATGAATACATATATTGACCCATAGTATATTGATGATCATAATGACAGTATTATAAACTTCCTTTCTGGAAGTAATAGCCCAGAGATATAAGGATATGAAGTGAGTTGACTTAAGGGAAACAACGGAACTTCGACCAGCAAGGTTGATACCATTAATGTTCAAACACACTGGTGATATTATACTCACGAAAACAAAATAAAAATAAAAATGAAGTTAGCACTCCGACCGAACCTTAGCCAAACCCCAGTAGTGGATGCGTCGTCCTGTGGATCACCTTAGGAGATCAAGTGATACAGTACAGTACTTTGTGTTGACTAATGTTGGAGCTGTATGTCAAGGAAACTAACCGAGTGTGATATTTATCTCATGACCGTTACTCTGAATGTTGTATGAGGAGGCCGCACAAGACAAATCGTGTAAGCCAGAATGGAGACGGAGTCACACGTTTTGTTAATTTATTCCTCTGATTCCTCATCCAGTAGTCCTAACGTTGACAAAGAAGGAAGTCCAACTCATTGTCATTATTTGCCCACAACTTAGCTCATGCCCTTGTATAATCAAGAAACCCTGCATCCGAAAATAGCGTAGGACTACTTATCGCCAGAAGAGAAATGACAAGACTAGCCATAAAGAGGCTGTGTTATACCTCGGCATCTCCAAACAAGAGAATATGTATACCTTATCACTCTCCTTTTCCATATCACACCCGATATCATCCCGATAATTCAGTATCAATACCGAGGTGTATTGAGGTCCGTAGGACCGAGGTATTGATATTGTTCGAGGGATGATATCAGGTGTGATATGGGAAAAGGAGAGTTGTAATTTATTTATCATTAAACTACGCACATAAAAAATATTATTTTGAAATATGTACGGATCTATCAGATGTGATATGGAAAGTGAAGAGTAATATATTCATCATTGATAACTGAATACTGAAAAAAGAGCAAAAAAGCTATTTTTTATCGATTTTGGAAATGTAATTATTGCGGCGGGGAGCAAACTCCCCGCTGCAATGTTAACAAAATGGTATACTAAAAAAATGAAGGCTGGCCAGATTCTTGAGCAAAAGTAGCTCTGAGAGATAAAAATAGCACATACCGTATTGTTTCTAATTAGCGCTCCCCCTCTAATGAGAGCCCCAACTAAACTTTTAAAAAAATAATCTGACCTTGAGGTGTAAAAGTGGTTAATATCCAAGAAAAGAGGTTAAAATCCAAGAAACAGTATACACACACTTATGAATTTAATTCCATATTTCAGTAACACAACAAGAACAAGAATTTATTATGAAGAAGAAGAAGAAGAAATTTTATTGACTTAAACTATTACATAGTTTTTCATCATATAAACATACATTTTACAAATATAATTTGACCACAATAACAAGATTAGTACAGGTTCATTAATTTATGAATTAATATGAAAAAAAGGAGATATATCACGGAGAAAAAAAAATAATATATATAGGAATCAAAATCTAATACGGTACAATAGAACAATTGTATTATAGTGAGGATGAACGAGATTATAAGTTATTTATCATGGTACGTCTTAAAGAGAAAGCTTCTGAGATGTATTTGCTAAAATTGATAACATCTTTTTTGTTTGTTGACTGAAGGAGAACAATGAATTTAAACATACTAGGCCTATGGCTATAATATCGTTTTATATATTTACTTCTGATTGTATTATAAATAGGACATATTAACGCAAAATGGAACTCGTCCTCTATATCATTAGTGTTACATATTTGACATATCCGTTCATGTCTTTCTAACCTTTCACGAGAATACCTCCCTGTCTCGATCCTTAAACTATGAGAGGACAAGCGTAATCTGGTTACCACACTGCGATCGCGCCTGGTATGCAATATATCTAGGTAATTATCATATTCAAAAAGGTGTTTAACAGATTTGTAAAGAGTTAGCACTCTATTCGTTTCAAGGTCGGTTGACCAGTTTTGGACATAATTATCTATTAGTCGTTGTTTGTATATCGGTACAAAATGTATTGCATTTAGTGAGCTTGGGTCAAGCCATGCATACATGAAACCACTACTATTTAGTAATGACATGACTTTTGACACCCAATTTTTTAATCCCCTTTCACAGTCAGATTTTGCGCTTTCATACACGTGTTTTATAATAACGTTATCAGTATTGACCGCTCTTAGCCAGTATTTAATGATACTAACATGTCTATTTATATATAACGGATAACGGCCCAATTCCCCGTATACCCCTGCATTACTTGTCGATAATTTTACAACAAGAACTTGTTTACAATACTTTAAGTGAATTCTTTCAATTTCCTTGGATTTAGTAAAACCCCACACTTGACTGCCATAATTAAGAATAGAACCTACAAAAGCATCAAACAATTGTAAAGCTGTTTTCGGTTTTAACTTATATTTCTTTATAGTTATTGATAGAAGGTTCATAGCTTTAAGCGCTTTACCACATAATGTTTGTTGGTTAAGCGTAAACGACCCTGTATAGTTGAACACAACTCCTAAATAGTTAAAGTCGTCGACCACTTCGAGAATGGTACCGTTATAAGACCAATTTTCAGTAACTCTGGTTTTTCCTGCTATTGTTAGCGTTCTAATAAGCACCCTCCTTTCAGAAAAGATACGCCCCCGGGGGCGCTAATTAGAAACAATACGGTAAGTGGCAGCCGAACAACAATCAAATTATATGCCTCCGCGTAGATAAATAGTGCCTCCGGGATTGCATGAACTGAATGTAATGAGAAGAACTGACTTAAACTAAGACGAGCTATGTATGTAATAGGAAAACAATAATATTCCAAATGACAATATATCAAAATTCTTTGACAAAAAAGAGCAAAATATAACAAATATATTTATACGCATTTTTGAGAACTATTTGTATGGCAAATTACTGGTAGAACGTGAAAACAACATGATTATTGCTTTATTATTTATAATTGAATATAGCAACAACTATTTCGATTTTTTTAGTGATTCACAGTGTCAGTGAATTATTATTAATGATAAGACGAAGTGAAGAAACATGTTTAGACACCACTTGATTGTTATTGTGTTGGAATATAGCATATATAGTAATCTTGTTATCGTTATATCTCCTGTATTTAAGATCAGATTCGATCAAAACTTTCACAGATGGTAGAGTTCAGGGTCTAGTTGTGAACAGAAAGGTAGAGGGGTATTCCGGATCTGAACGCTATACCAATTGACAAGATGCAAAAATTGCAAGAACAGCTCGCGTCGGGCGCTATTTTTCCCCATTTCTATTCATTTTTCCTGCACTTTGTTATTCATGGCTTGTTCATCTTATTCAGATGTATTCAAACCCCGCCGCATTCAGCACTTTCAGTGCTTTGATTAAGCGCTCGATTCAGGTATGTGTTTTCTTTATATTTAACATTTTGTTTCAGTAAAGCGCGCATACCCCTATACAGTAAGCATTTTTTTCCACCGCAAATGAGTATTTGGATTCATATAGACGTTCTTAGATTAGCCCTCCCAAAGTATTGGAAATGAAAGAAAGCGTACATGACCGTGAACATTTGGAAGGGCTAGACTCAGAAAGTACTGGATGAATCGAAACACCGGTTGCGACGGAGGAAATACCTAATTTTGTTGAAGGATGTGCACTTTAGTTGAACAACATTGTTTAAATATTAAGAATTCAAAGAGCGCTTTGTTGACACGTTTTTTGCCGTGAACTCGATAAAATTGGCCACGTCTTTCCCCTGCATCCATTTTAACGGAAATGCAATTTAAATAGACGTTACAAGCGGCCTGCACGTTAATGACATCAGTTAATTAACGGTTATTGACGTCACTTATTTCCGGCGTATCATCCCGCACATGTTATCACCCGCAAATCGCGATAACCTGTGCGGGAAGATATGGATTGCACATCCTGTGTCATATCAGGGGGTAGACAAAAGATGTATCAGGGATAATAACCCTATAGTTTAATGATAAAAGGCATTACTAAACTACTCTTTCACTACTATGTAATTAGGAATATCACATGTTTTTACTTTTATTGGAAGGAACAAGTCTACCAGCCTTTGCTTACTCTGAATGTAAAATCGGCAGTCATCCACCAACCTTCTCTTGAATGCTACACACTTGGAACACTTGAAGACTCATTTTGCAGACATGAATGAAATCAGATCTGAGGCAAATGCGTTTGTTTCTGCCTATAACATAAGTGAAAGCAGAAGGAGTATATGTTAGCCACTCAATAAGAGATATGGTTAGCCACCATTGTAAAACTGAATATTAATAAAATAATTGAAATCTGCAATCAACGTCAGAGCCATTGATGGGAAATTTCAACCGGTTATATATCCAAACACAGAAGCTGAGATATCACCCCTAGTACATTTTAGTATCCATCTTGGCAGCAATGTTGAATAAATAAATGTCTTCGAGGGTGCAAAGAAGCATGTCATCAGCAAATTGAAATATAAAAGTGGAATAAGAAATCTAGCATTTACATAACACAGTCAACCAAAATGAGAGGGGGAGACAATGTGTATAAAGAACTGTAAATCACTGTTAGACATGCAACTGCATGCGCAAATTGTGCTATTCCATCATTTTGTATCAGATGATGAGGCCCCACAATAAAGCTTTTGTATGAAGACGAAAAGCAAAACAAACTGCAAACTATGTACTGGATTCCTAAATTACATAAACAGCCTTTAAAGCCCTCTTATTTCTAATTCTAGTGCCTGCACCACCACAAACATCTCCAAGCTTTTAACATATTGTCTTACTGCCGTTAAAGATCACATTAAACAGTATTGTGCTGAAGCTTATGAAAACTCTAGGATTAATTTATTTTGATCTATTAAAAAATCAGGGGACGTTCTCGATACAATTTGCAATAAACGTCTCATCTATAAGCACATATGACTTCTCTGCACTATATACAACCTTACCACATCACCTTATCAAAGACAAGCTTATTGCTCTTATTCAAAAAAATCTTTCGCTAGAGCATGTAGAGAAAAACCTACATTTTTGGCCGGTAACAATATTAAAGCGTTTTTTTTTAACTAACGGCAGTTTAGACAATTACACTACGTGGACTTCCCAAGAAGTTTGTGAAGCACTCATTTTCCCATTAGATAATATTTTTTCGTCAGTATGGAACTACCGTTTATAGACAAATTGTTGGTATCCCTATGGGTACGAACTGTGCACCTCTTGTCGCATATTTGTTCTTGTATTTCTATGAAAGAGATGTCATGTTGAGTCTTTCATCCGAAACTCAGGCAGATGTAATTGAAGATTTTAATGGACACTTCTCGGTATTTGGATGACATATTGAACATTGAAAATTCTTCCTTTTCTCTATGGTTAATAATATCTATCGTAAAGAACTGCAATTCAACAAAGCGAACACTTCTGATACTGTCACTTCTTTTCTTGATTTACATCTCTCTATTGAAAATGGCGAAATAATTCGTAAAATATATGACAAAAGAGATGATTTTAATTTTAATATTGTTAATTATACCCATTTAAATGGGTATGTTCCCCGAGCTACTTCTTATGTGGTCTATGTTTTTCAACTTATTCGTTTCTTTAGAGCTTGTAGTCGTGTTGACGACTTTAATATTCGCAATATTTGTATAACTAAAAAGCTACTCCAGCAGGGCTACCGTTACCATAAACTTCGAAAAACCTTTGCAAAATTGTAGTTACTGTATCGTAACCTTGATCTACTTTAAGTAATTTAAGAACTCTTCTGCGGCAAGGACTATCACAACCTGAATTCTATGGTGATGTGATTTACAAACTTCCTTGGTCATAATCACTTTCATACAATCTTTATTAAACTTGTTAAAATGTTTATCAAAAGAGGTTTTGATCCTATCATATTGCAGCGCACTGCATGTTTAGTGGTTGACCCATTTACAGTTCGCCACTATTCTTTCCTCTTTGATTGTGCCATGACCGGACAGATTGTGGACCCTGTGATGACGTCTACCTAAATCATTATAGGACGGGAGTTTGGCTTTAATCTTGTCTTGTCGTACCCTTAACCAGTTAACGGTTTGTTCTTTTGTTGCTCTGTCTTCTGACAAGTCATTGAGTACCTACTTTGTGGCTTTCTAGGCTTTTTTATATTTACTTGATCGTTTATGTGTTTTACTTATAGTTCCTATAAATGCTGCCTTGTTTGTTAGAGATTATAACCTGGCGGGGATATATTTATTTACACTGTCCCGTTTATTGGGATGACCATAGGGTAAGGGTGAGGATTGGTGCACCTTAGAACCTGGTTTAAACCCTCAGCGGCCGTTTTGCCACTGACCGTTCCAAGGCGGTAGCCCTATTGTCAACCCGTTTTTGTATTGTCTTATCTTGCCTTTTAATCATCTTTAAAGCTGTTCTTTGTTTCTGTGTTTTTTTGTGGTCGACTGTCATCATTGAATGCTACTTTTCCTGTTCATTTTTATTTATTTAAGTTTGTGACTGCTGCCTCTTTTCTGATCTGCACAAGTGTATTTTGTGTGGCCTTTTTATACATCGTTGATAGTAACGGTTATGGGATAGTCATCACAATTGGTATGTTTGCTGGCAATGCAGCTAACAAAATATAAAAACAGTCTTGACCACTTGATTGCCAGTGAATTATTGACCACTTGATTGCCAGTGAATAATGACTACTGGTTTCGCTGAGGTTCGGAAGGGGTGCTAAGCCTCCTTCTTTTCAGTGTGGGTTTTGCTTTCCTTAATATCATATCACTAATGCTTTCGGACGTCGATGTGTGTATAGGTGCCAGTTAATTTTTTGAAACATTTTGCAGGTCTATGTCTTACTAGATTATAAACTCCGATATCATCGACATCTTTGGTGATGGACTGCGTATATGTCGACTCATAGCCCACCTTTTCGGAGCAGATTGATTTTATGATATAAATAGAAGTCCACCCTGTGGTCCATGGCCATAATTATCACATGAATGTTGTTTTGATGAACCTATCTGACAGAATATAGCATTCAATAGTCGAGGCTTGTGGCACATCACAAGCTCATCCTTTCGATAGTTTGCCATTAGTTTTTTCTGGGAGACGTTCTATTGAACGCAAATAATGTAACATAAACCATATCTTGCATAATTATTGTCGTAGCTTAACGAAGAGGCTTGAATATTTTTATTTTCTCAAGGGTGCCAACGTAGTATCATTCAGATTCAGAATCAGCATAATTATCTTAAAGATATTAAAGCCATCACGAAACAGTGTATGGACAATACTTTCAGGTTGTATAGTCTACTGCCTTACTATATGCAAAAAAGTGTTAAATATCCATATTAAGTCCGATGACTAATTTAACGGGTAAAATGTAATAAGAAAGAAAGCAAAGCCAGCAAGAACCTTTTTTTTATATAATTCAACAAATGTATTCAGATAGTACTATGAAAAATATTTACTTACAGAATTATTCATAAATTTGATCCAGTATGTCTTTAAAATCCGAATTTAGAATAACGTTCAAAATATATTGGCAAATTGTCTAGTGTCTCTTTATTCAAATTTTTATTTTAAGTATTTCCTGGTTTAATTATTCACAATAGTCCAAATAATCCATTGTCACTATTAATATAGATAAGCACATTCATTGTTAATAGAACTCCTCTCACAATATATATTTTAATAAAATCATCCAATATTTTCACAACGTTTCTTTCAACTTTATACTGAACTCTGAAGTAAATACTTCAAACGAAATACTGAACACCAAATACTGAACAAGGCTGTATTATTGTTATTTATATATAAATATTCAAATTTTTATTTAAAGTATTTCCTGGTTTAATTATTTACAATAGTCACAATAGTCCAAATAATCCAATGTCACTGTTAGTATAGATAATCAAATTCAAATTGTATTATTGTTATTTATATATAAATATTTATTTATATGTTCTTGTTATACAAAAAAATGCATATATACTATCACAGAAGGTCGTAGAACATCATATAAACTTTAAAATAGCATGTTATGTAAATAACCTTTAATGACAGATGCACATCATTTGACATTTATCGTAAATATCAATATTATCGTGTTTACCTCATTCAGAAACGTATATATGTTACAAATTTTAAATGAATGACCTTGAATGACACAAACAATAACATGTTTACATCATTCTTAAAATATTAATTCTTAACACTAATGTTGCTTGCACGTTTGATATTCGATTCAAATGTTAACCTTTAACCCGCTAAGCATGACTATAACAGCCTTTGCGTCTGTAACAACGCTAAAGGTAAGAAGTCTGCTAAAGGTAACAACCGCCGCTAAAGGTAACAATTTCAATGCTAAGGGTGTAACAACTTCCGCTAAAGGAAACAATTACCTCTACCGCTAAAGGCTTACGCCACATGTACCACATTAACTAAAAAGAACATGTTAACTCTATTTTCATTGAAACTGTAGATGTTGTAAAAAGTTGTTACCTTTAGCATTAGCCTTGTTACCTGTAGCGGAAGAGGTGAGTGTTACCTTTAGCGGAGGTTGTTACCTTTAGCGTTGAAATTGTTATCTTTAGCGGCGGTTGTTACCTTTAGCGGAATTGTTACCTTTAGCGTTGTTACAGCGTCCATTGTAAACCCAGATCAGCCTGCAAGTAAGGCTGATTAGGGTTTACAATGCTGCTATAAATAAGTCATTTCCCCTAAGCACTCCTTTGTCACATAAATGGAATGGTCTTAATTCACAGAAAGAACAGTCCATGTAGCGGCTTAAGGGTTAACATATTTCGTAATAATATTGACGACAATGCTCAATACCACTAACATTTTCATATTATTCGTCTTACTATATTATATGTCTGTTCAGCTGCGATTGTGTGTGGTGAAGACATTCATTCCAACAACGGCAATATTACGTCACCCAACTACCCGGATGTGTATTACCCGTTATTGAACTGTGTTTGGAGGCTGACCGTGGCTACTGGCAAAAATATTTTGTTGGCTCTTGAATTTGATATTGAGACATCGTACAATTGTCAAAATGATTATATAAAGGTATATAACTAATCATAAAACGTTTTCATTTATTTCTTTGAATATGCTATTATTGCCTTTTGTCGATATAAATATCAATACAAAAGCAAATATTGTGATGCGTACCTTCACGATGTTACAAATATTTTGAGGATTTTGTGTGTGTTTTTAGAGTGAATAACATGTTTTATTTCATCAAGTGATAAAACTTTTAAAAAATAAAAAATATTTCACAGTATGATATAACACTTTTATTTCACTGCTAAAACGCAGCTTTCCATTGTTGATCATCAAATACAATTGTATTTCCCTCTCACTGAGTTTAAGGTCAATATTCTCTAGAATCTTGAATCGTATCATTGATGAATGTGTCGCTTTCTTTCCAACTAGTGTGGTAGGCAAATAAAACAATTTGTTTAAAGGACAAACGGCAATCTTGATTTTTTCTAAACATTGAAGCGTCCCCCGTTAGTCTTTCTAAATAACTTGCAATTTTACTATCATTGTATTTAATTATAAAATCGTTCAATGCAAATTATGTGTGCATATTACTAACTGTTGATTATATTGCACCAACACTATAATGAGCAAAAAAAAAAATATCCTACTTTTCTTTCCCTTATTTTCTGGACAAAAAAAAAGGAAATCATTAATTATATATGGAATAATTAGATATACTATCGGTAATAATGCAAACAAAGAATTAGTTTAAAATGTCAATAAACATGGGGGTTATCCATATAAAGTACATATTTGGCCTGAAATACAATCAGTGCTTTTCTGTAGGTTCTTTACCCCTACAAAATCACAATAAACACAATACACAATACACGTAGCTTTTGTAAATAGCAGCTTTTGATTATTCACACGGATGATTATACAATGGAATATTTTATTCTCGATTAAGTGTTCTTACAAACATCACAAATTATTTTATTAAAAGTAGATATAAAAATTGAACAGGAAAAAGTAGCATTCAAGGACGACAGTCAATCACAAACACACACATACACACACACACACACACACAAACAAACACACACACACACACACACACACAACGAACAACTTTAAAGATGAATAAATGGCAAGATAAGACATCGTAAACACAAAAGGGTTGACAATAGGGCTACCGTCTTGGAACGGTCGGTGGCAAAAATACCCCATTATCATCCCTCTATCTTTATAAACAAAGATATTGCCGCCAGGTAATACTCTCTAACAAACAGGGCATCATTAATAGGCAACACAAGTAAAACACATCAATGATCATGTATATATAATAAAAAAAAAGCCTAGAAAGCCACAAAATAAGTACTCAATGACTTGGCAGAAACCAGAGCAACAATAGAAAATACCGTTAAGGGTACGACAAGACAAGATTAAAGACAATCATCAAACGCTACCGTCCTATAAGGATTTTGGTATCATCATAGGGTCCACAATCTGTCCGGTCATTACACAATCAAAGAGGAAAGCATGGTGGCGAACTGTAATGGGTCAACCACTAAACATGCCGTGTATTGCAAAATGAAGTTTGTAAATCACATCATCATAGAAGTCAAGTTTTTATTTATACTCAACTCTGACCTAAGGAAATACCGTCATCTGCAGTGAGTACTTTTTATTTTTGCTCTGTAAATATTTAAACCAACCTATGGTAGAATGACAAAAACAAATGAAAAATTCAAGATTGCAATGTGTCTATTTAATGGATACTGTATTTCGCTATGTAATAGTGTGTTTCTGTTTTCTCTCACAGTTGTAATGCGTGATGATGTTTATTCATAACTAAAACATGTGTACATTACTAAAGTATTATCAATTTAACTTTTACCAGATATATGAAGGCAACAGTACTATGAAAAAGGATATTTTTACTAGTAATCTTTGTGGCAAAAACATCACTACTGTAAGATCTGCTACGGAGACAGTCACCATCATATTCGTCTCTGACCTAACAGTGAATTCATCAGGGTTTATCGCCAAATGGGAAGCTGGTTCGTATTGCATATATTATTATTTTAAACATGTTCTAAGGCATATTATCGCATGAATGCTTATTTGTCTCCAAAGTTTGGTGATCATGAATGCATGTTATAAAACAGTACGGGTTTGATAATTGTTAATTTATAATTGGACAATACAGGAATATTTTAAACAACCTTGAGTATGATATTTAATGAATATGCTTTTTTTATCACATAATTTGTGGTGTGGTAGTGTAATAAAGACATGACATAAATATCATAATACACTAGTGTAATAAAGACATGACATAAATATCAGATGTTAATTAACGTACTTCTCACGTCATTTATGTTTTGACTTGAAATGCAATATGTTGGACAAACAGGTCGTTCCTTAAAAGTTCGATTCCGTGAGCATAAATATAATGCAGGCAATCCCAAAAAGTTAAAGAATTACCTGTACAAACACTTTCGTCAGTCAGGTCATAGTTTTAGTAACGTCACTGTTCAACCTGTTGAATATATAATTTATGATAATGATGCGACCAAAAACTTTAAAATAAAAGCTAGACATATAGCTGAACTAAATTGTATGAAAAACTTGCAGAGACCATTTCCACTGGGCCTTAATGATCAACAAGGAAATATTTCTAAAGAGCCTTATATTGACATTTTTGCTACATTTTCCATTCGAAAATGTAAACTTAGGTCTCATGGTTGTAGACGTAATGGTAACATCAAACGGAAATCACGATTTACTATGTCAGTCGCTGATTTATATACTATTTTTAAACGGTCTGGAAAGCACTCGATGCTTTCTTGTTTCACCTCTCTATCCATTTCTTCACTTAAGCTGATTGACGAGGAAGCAGACACATTTTTCATTCGAACATATCCTTTGTATAACACTGCTTCCATAATTCAAAGCTATACGCAGCATGTTCTCCGACCCCATATTGTCAAGGAGTCTGATCACGTCAGACATTTTCTAAAAAGGCTTTATCTTAATAAGGGTATTGATTTTATTGATATACCAAGTATTTTTTCGAGATAATCGTGTTGTTGATTCTATTCCTAAATATTTCAAAACTTCTGAAAATCCTATTATTTGTTATAAGTATAAAAAACAATTAGAAATATGATTTTCAACTACAACAAAATATTGTCTGACCTTGATATAGTAAATAACACTCCTAAGGAATGCGAGTGTAGAGCTATGCTTCGGCCTGTCAGGTCATTAATGGTAATTTTGATATTATATATAAACGTATTCGGCATTTGTCTTCTAAATATTTCTATTAGATTATATTTTCGTCAGGTATGGAACTACCGTTTATTGACAAATTGTTGGTGAACCTATGGGTACGAACTGTGCACCCCTTGTCGCAGATTTGTTTTTATATTGCTATGAAAGAGATTTCATGTTTGAGTATTTCACCAGATACTCAGGCAGATGTTATTGAAGCCTTTAATGACACCTCTCGATATCTGGATGAGATATTGAACATTGACAGTCCTTTCTTTTCTACTATGGTTAATAATATAATTATATCCTAGAGAACGTCAACTTAACAAAGCTAACATTTCTGATATTAACGCTTCTTTTCCTGATTTACATCTCTCTATTCAAAAATGGTGAAATAATTAGCAAAATCTAGGACAAGAGAGATGATTTTAATTTTGATATTGTTAATGTTAATGTTATTGTTCCACGAGCAACTTCTTATGGGGTCTATATGTCTCAACTTATTCGTTTTTTCAGAGCTTGTACTTGACTTTAATATTCGTAATATTTGTATAACTAAAACGCTACTCCATCAGGGCTACCGTTACCATAAACTTCGTAAAACCTTTGCAAAATCGTATGATCGTAACCCTGATCTTCTATCTAAATATAAAAGTAGTTTAAGCACTCTGCGACAAGGACTACCACAGCCTGACTTCTATGGTGATGTGATTTACACACTTCGTAAGATCCTTGGTCATGATCACTTTCATGCTATCTTTGTTAAACTTGTTAAAAGGTTTATCAAAAGAGATTATGACCCTATCATTTGGCAACGCACTGCATGATTGGTGGTGGACCCATTTACAGTTCGCCACTATGCTTTCCTCTTTAATTGTGCGATAACCGGACAGATGGTGAACCCTATGAGGACGTCTACCTAAAGCCCAAAAGGACGTTGATGTTTGATGTTTGTCTGCAATCTTGTCTTGTCGTGCCCTCAATGGTTTATTCTCTTGTTGCTCTGGCTTCTGCCAAGTCACTGAGTACCTTCTTTGTGGCTTTCTATGCTATTGTTTTTTTTATATTCATATATACACGAGCATCTTTGTGTTTTGCTTATATTGCCTATTAATGCTACCTTTTTGGTTGGAGAATAATTCATGGCGGGGATTTTTTTATTTACACTGTCCCGTTTAATTGGGATGAAGTATGTTAAGTGTGAGGTTTGGTGCAACCTAGAACCTGGTTTAAACCCCCAGCGACATTTTTCGCCACTGACCGTTCCAAGGCGGTAGCTCTATTGTCAACTCTTTTTGTGTTTGTGACGTCATATGCCTTTATTCTTTGTTAACACTGACATTCATCTTTGTCCTTTTACGTGTTTTTGGGATTACTGTGTTCTGTGAAAGCTGCATTTCCTCTTCGACTTTTATACATATTTTTACCTAATAGATCTAAATATTCACAAGAAATATGAAACATTCAACAAAGTTAAGAACAGCGCATACAATCGAATAGCACTTGTTCATATTTGTACAATAAAACGCATCAAATATAAGTTAACAATTAATTTATTATGAACCGAGTTGACAGTTAAGAACAATGCTATCAATACAACTGCTACAAGTAGGTATAAAAGTCGAACAGGAAATGTAGCATTTACAGAAGAGTCAACCAAAGACACGTATACAAAACAAACAACAATCACAAGGAAACATTAGAGGCAAAGCATGCGACACCACCGACATTAAATGGTTGACAATACGGGTACTACTTTGTAACGGTCAGTGGCTAAAAGGTCGCTTGGGGTTTAAACCGGGTTTTAGGGTGCACCATACCTCACTAGTACCATATTGTCATCCCAATAAAACGGGACAGGGTAAATAAAGAAATCTCCGCCAGGCTATATACTCCTACAAACTATGCAGCATTAACAGGCAATGTAACTATAATGCAAAACATATCGTGTATATATTAATCTAATAAAAACAAAATGCCTAGAAAGCCACAAAGCAAGTACTCAGCAAATTGGCAAAAGCTAGAGCAACAAGAGAATAAACCTTTAAGGGCACAACAAGAAATCGTGATGTAATTGTTACTTCATTGAATTTCTTTTAATTGTAGTGCCAGTTCCTACTACTAGCACCACACCTACCACAGCAGTTTCATCTACACCAGACAAGACGTCAGGCACAACATCCACACACCGGGAACAGACTGGTCAACAACGTGATACTCTTACAGGTACTGTAGTAATTTACCAGTTTAATCGAGGAGTCTTTTTGTTTATAAGTCAGCTAGAATTTAGTATATATATGGATTCCTAAATTACACAAACAGCCTTAAAACCCGCATTGTTTCTAATTCTAGTGCTTGCACTACTACAAACATCTCCAAACTTTTAGCTTTTTGTCTTACTGTCGTAAGAGATCACGTTAAACAATATTGTGCGAATGTTTATGATACCTCTAGGATTAATTCATTTGGTCAATTAAAAATTTAGGAGATGTTCTTCATAAAATTTGCAATAAACTTCAACTTTTATTTATAAGTACTTATGTCTTTTCCATACTATATCTTGTCTTGTCGTACCTTAATGGTTTGTTTCTTTCATTGTATAGTTAATTTGCTCTTTGTTTATGATACAGTGCGGATCTACGGTGACCCTGCGTGTTGGTGCTGTGATTTCTGTAGGACAATTTTATCATTTGTGTTCTCCTGTTGCTTTGGCTTCTGCCTGGTGTGTCTGTGTCTTTTCAGGCGTTAGTTTTTATATTCATATTTACATGATTAATATATGTGTTATATTTCCTATTTTTATGCTGCCTTGTGTGATGGAAAATATAACCTGTCGGGGATTTCTTTATTTACACTGTCCCGTTTATTGGGATGATAGAAGGGTAAGAGTGTGGTGTGGTGCCCTCTAAAACCTGGTTTAAACAACCAGCGGCCTTTTTGGCACTGAACGCTCCAAGGTCATAGCCCTATTGTCAACCCTTTTGTGTTTGTGATGTCACATGCATTGCTTCTTTTTACAATTGCAATTGTTGTTTTTATTAATGCGTGTTTTTGGTTGACTGTGTTCTGTGAAAGCTACATTTCCTGTTTGACCTTTATACCTATTTTTGGTTTTGATTTTCAAGTAAAACATGTATTAGCTCACTACAAATTAGTTGTTAATTTTCACTGAAATTACGAAACCTGTATTATGTATGTCTGTTTTTCTCGCGACATTATTCTGTTATAAAATATTTAACATCAATATATCGCACTATATACGACTTGAATATATTGCCATCGGTATGATTTACTAAACATTTGAAGGCCGTGTCAGTTGTGTGTTAAACAGGAAATATACTATGATTATATAATGATGTATAGCCATGTCACGTTTGTAACAAGAATTTGAAGCGCACAACCCTGTTTAACTTACATTTTAACAGCAACATTTTTATTTCCCAACGGATTGTTTTAAGACATGATGGTATACTGGTCTGATGACAACATATTGGATAACAAAAAGAAGACATATACAGTAAACTAATGTATCTATTATTTTCCTATTCCCAATGTAGGTGGAGCAGTTGCCGGAATCGTTATTGGACTGCTAGTATTGGTAGCTGTTGTCGTCATTGTCGTCTTTCTGTATAGAAGGTATAAAATACATTCTTACCATCTATGAGTAAACATGTTCTAAAGCGATGAAAAATACAGTGGTAACAATAAAAAGAAGAGTTTGTTTTTCGCATTATCTGTGATAGTTTGGTCATTCTGTCTTTGCACGTTATGTGTTGCAAACTGTTTAACATGACAATGACTGCTGAGCTGACTTCTGATATATCCAACAAGTGTAGTCTTCAATAAAGAAATGTCATACGAAATATCATGAGAACCGTAAAGGGCTATTATACATGTAATCAGTATAATTATTGCCGCCAGTATATGAATGGTGATTCCAACATCATTGTTGTCTCATGTACTCACGTATTTTATAATAGTTGTTTGATATTTTACAGGGTTAACGATTAACCCAATTTTACTTTTAATTCACTTTTCGGTATTCGGATATTCATTATGGTATTGTTGTTACAGGAAAGTTTTCCGATCCAAAGAAAATGTGAGAAAAGCTTCAAACAATATGACGTATGGCCTATCTGATATTCGTGATGGACAAATACAGCAGGGGAAACCAACAACACAGGACAGTGTACAAGAATATGAAAATATTAACAGAGGTCAAAAAGTCCAAATTGCTAAACAAAATAAAGGATTCGAAGCTGAGCCTGAGGATTCGATAAGCACTGGTGTTTCTGTTAACGATAATGTATACAGCTTTGTCCAGACTGATGAAGAAGTTTATGAGGTTGCCAAAAATACAAATGAACATGACATTAAAATAACTGATACAGTTCCTAATAATACCAGGATGCAAAGTGGAAAAGCACCAACAAAGAAGGAAAACATAACGGAGGTTTACAACAGCCTCAATGAAGCGTTTGAGAATCCATATGAAAACAAACCCGATGATAACGTTTACAATCACTTGACACTATCTGATGATGATTACAGTCAAACTGAAACATTTCAGAATCATAGCAATGCTGGCTATTTGACGGACACATATAGTCACCTTGGTGGCGACCAAGGCCTAACGAAATCAATCAATAGGGATGATGTGTACAATCACGCAGGAAATGCATCTTCCGATAGAGGTAAGCATGCTCTAGCGGGAATAGGTAAAGCGAAAATCAATGTTGATGATCAAGATGACACATACAGTCATCTACAAAGTTGATCAACTTTGGTTAATAGTTCGAGCCTGGTACGTTTGCATATATAAAGCAAGTTCCTTCATCATATAATGGTGATATCTAGTTGCAAAAGGTTTTTCAGAATTAGCATGGGAAGTTTTACGTACAATATATATCATTGGTATAGAACGTTTTAGTGGAAAATAAAAATACCTTAGTTTTGCGAATCGGTTGAAAAATAAATATATCACAGCCAAATTCCTTGTTACTGGGACAACGGCAAATTAAGCAATCTCAAATAACTTCAGTTAGCCTAAACATTGTTCTATAACACTTTCTGGGGTCTTAATTAACGTTAATTCAACATATTTAACCCATTTTCTGATAAACATTCTAAAATTATATTTTCCTAATTGTTGATGGAGTAGAAATTTGCATTAAAATGCCCTATCAAAAACAACTCTCACACGTGAAATGTTTATCATCTTAATAAGGTATTTTTATTTATCACAAACAAATGTCTGTTTCACTGATATCATCTTATTTAAGAAATAGTTGAAGTCTGTCTGAAAAGTCCAAAAAGACCTTTGGCTGAAAATGGGATGAATATAGGGCCTGGCTGAAACCAGCTCTCCGACCAATGAGGACTGTATGTAAACAATACTTGTACTTAAAATATACCACTGTACAACGGCCGCAGAAACGTACCAGATTTACCCTTAGCCTGCTAAGGACGACTACAATAGCCTTTGCGTCCATTGTAAACCCAGATCAGCCTGCGAATAACTCGCAGGCTTATCACGATTTACAATGTCCGGCTGTTCATCAGTCATTTCTCCAAAATACCCCTTTGTAACATAAATGGAATGATCTAAATTTAAAAAAAGGACAGTCCATTATACATTCAAGCGGGCTAAGGGTTAAGCAATAGGACTGAGTTTCCTGGGGCATAGCATACTTACTTAAATACACGTAGATACATTAATTCACGTGAGTTTTTGCGATATGATACTGAAATGATTAAGTTGTCATACATCGCAAAGTATTATTCGAAGTTCTAAGACTTCCTAAAACATGTTCGCTGTTTTATCTTACGTTTTTATATGTCTTTAAAATTTGGAAAATTATTTCTATTCCAAAAAGTTTCTTTTTTCTTTCATTTAATGTCTCCTAAAATTCTTACTTTTTTATTTCAATGTCAATATGTTAGTTATGTTAATTATCTATCAGTGAAAATCTTTATATTTCATTATATACTGAAACCATACTGACCATAGCATCAGTAATAGCATTAAGGTAATGAGGTAACGCCATACAATTTATATTTGTTTCCCAATAATAGAAGATATACCTGTATATGAAGATACAACTTTTTCATTTCAAACCCAAATGCTTTTACTTTGGTTTCATTCGGTTTGTTAATTTATATTGGCTTGTACGAGGGGTGTTTCAGATGTAATGCAATTCCGTTTGTAAAATTTTATTTTCAAATGATTTTACATCAAATTTCATTTGTAAACCTTCGGAATACTCTCCTCTTGCCCTTACACATAGTTTTAGTCTTTTAATCCAGTTTTGAAAGCACTTTCTGTAGTCTTCAGTGGGTACCCCTTGAAGGTACTGGAACGCAGATCCGAGTGAGTTGCTGGACGAGTAGCGCTTTCCAGCAAGGAAGGATTTCATCTTTGGAAATAGGAAATAGTCACATGGTGCTAAATCTGGGGAATAGGGTGGGTGATCTAGGACTCGCACCCTTTTTTGATCGAGATATGTCCTCACAATTTCAGCTTTGTGTGCAGGATCATTGTCATGTAATAAATGGACACCCTTTATGCCAGTCCTCGGACGACGTTCCTTGAAGTACTTTTCAAGTTTCTTTAATACAACGTTCTTGTAAAACTTAGCAGTAACACTTCTACCTTTAGGAACTGGAATTTGAATAGATGGACCGTGAATTGAGAAGAAAATGGCATGCAAAACTTTGCGTGTTGTTTGTGTTCGCTTCGCAATTACAGGTCTCCTTGCATTTCCATTTCTAGTCGCCTATACTCGGTTGTTACACTTTCGCTTAGGTTCAAAGAAATGTACCAATGTTTCATCACCAGTAATGATGTTAGAAAACTGTTTATTGTCATATTTTGGATACATTTTCAATAAAGATTTGGCTTTTTTCACGCGGTCACGTTTCTGGTCATCAGACAGTAAATGTAGAATCCATCTTGCACATATTTTAGTAACGTTTAGCACTTCAGAATAAAATGAACCCGTGCTATTGAGATGCCTGATCTTTGAGCTAACTGCCGAATGGTCAATCTTGCATCTCCTTTAATTAATACCTGGATTTTATGGACACTTTCCTTAGACGTTGCAACTCGTCGTCGATCACATTTTGGCTTGTCTTCTAATCCATTATTTCCAGATTTGAAATGTACAATCCGCCTGGTAACAGTGCTATATGATACTTCATCACTTCCATAAAAGTCACAAATCTCATTATGTATGGTCTTGGCAGGTATTTTCAGACAAACTCTCCCTTTTATATATGTCCTAATTTCTAGCCATTTTTCTGACCGTTTACCAACCATATTTATACACAGTGGTATGAATGGACCTGCTATAAAGAGCTCGTTTTAGGAAATGACTGTATAATGTTCAACACAATTTCGTGCACATGTAGTTGAAAGGCTAATCTGACACAATAACAGGTTTTTATGAAAAATCCGCCCGTATTTTTCGTGATACACTTGGAATTGCATTACATCTGAAACACCCCTCCTATTTACTGATGCACAGGAAAGAGAGCAGTTTTTCGCAGTTGTTTTTTAAACAACCTATTTGTCTGTCTGCTACTTGTCTTTCCAATGGACAATGGACTATCTGTCCTCACCGCTTGCTTGCCGTTACTAGCTATTGTCTTATTGTTTTTTTATTGTGTACATACTTTATTGGTGTATAATGGTTTATTGGTGTAAAGTGTTCTCTTTATGAACATTTATACTAATTTACAGTGGTATATGATTGTGTAGTGATCTAAGTGTGTGCATTTATAATAATATAGCGATCTAATTGTCTGTTTTATATCAATACATAGTGTTATTTTGGTGTATAGTGGACTGATTGTGTGCATTTATAGCAATATATAATATAGTGGTATTTGGGTCTACAGTGGTCTAAGTATGTGCATTTATATCAATATATAGTGTTATTTTGGTTTATAGTGGTCTGATTTTGTGCATTTATAGCCATTTATATTGGTGGTATATGGTCTAAGTGTCTGTATTTATAGCAATATACTAGAAATGGACCCGCTCATGCACGGGTAAAAAGATGGAGGGAGAAACGTGGTTTGTAAGTTGGTCAATTTGTGAGTATTTAGAGCAATATATATTTGTATTGGTGGTGTATCGTGGTCTAAGTTTATATGAATTTATGGCAGTATATAGTGGTATTGTTGGTTTATAATGGTCTAAATGTGTGCACTTATAGTAATATATAGTGGTATATTGGTGTAAAGTGGTTTAATTATGTGCTTTTAAAACAACATTTAATTGCATATTGGTGTATAGTGGTCTAATTTGGATATTTCTAATAACATAAAGTGACTTCGTATCGAGTGGTCTTGTTTGCGCATGTACATAACATAACATAATCTTTATTTTTCACTCAGGTTACAACATAATTATATGAAATACATGACATAACAACATGCGGCATAGTACACAAAATATGATGTTATATAACGGGATAGAGGTACGCGAGTTGTAGGTAGAAGGAATAGCAGGTGAGGGAGAAGTGAAGCTAGGATTACATAGTTAGATGTAGAATAGAGAGCAGTTGCACTTCATTATTATTAGTTTAAGCTGACGTATAGTTTGCATTTTATGAATCGGTTTTAGTAAATGTACATTTATGGTCCCATTCAGGGTATATTGAATATAAAGCAATTTAAATAGCCTATTTTACTCATTTGTTTCTGTACAGAACTGTATTAAATAACTAAGTTTGCTGACACACTACAAAACAACAGCCAAGACACATGATAGATGGTGTATGTTGTCCTTGTATCACATTTGGGAAATTAACGAGGATTTGTACTAAATGTAGCTCTTGCAAATGTTTAGAGCTATTTTAAGGGGAGGGGGTGGTGTGTGGATAAAATAAATAAATAAATTTATCATATAACATGCGGTGTGGGAGTGTAATAACACCATTCAATATTTTCGATATTCCACTAGTGGTATAACATAACGTTAATGACGTCATGGACGTCACGTTAATGTACGTGTTCTGACGTGTTAAAGCGACAGGCAAAATGCAATAAAAGTCGATGTGTGAGTTATGTGATAAATAGAATCTAACATTCGTTCTCATTCTCATGAATGAGTACTCATGTAAGATCCTCTATAAATACTACGGGGAAGGAAATATGTACGAGTTTCCGAATGAAGGACCTTTCCATTGCGAAAACGAAAACAGGAAAATATATGTTCGTGGGAATCTTTGGTTTGTAGCAGTATGACCGGGCATTTTACCGCTGAAAGGCGTGATATTAAAGCGATACAGGGAAATGGAAATTAATTACTATGTTGGAGACTGGAGTGGTGCCACAAGAAAAGCGTGCTTGGTTGGAATGTATGTAGGGGCGTGCTATTATTGACTGTGTGTGCAGATAGAATTAAATTTGGCTACAATTTCACGTGCAAACTGTGCATATTAGGTTCAGACATGTCATTCATAAACTTGTTTTAGGTGATGTGTGTGACTTTCATTGTGTTTAAAAAGGGACACAAAATTATACAAATGGAGTGATGGTGTCAGCACAGTGGATACTATTGGATAATGTTGGATACGTGTATATTAAGTGAATTTAGTTATTGTATTTGCTTTACTAGAAGAAATTTTGCGAAAATGCTAAAGTTTCGAATTATTTCTTTTGATTCTGACGCGAAGTGTTGTTTGAATTTCAGTGTGTTGGGATGTTTGTAGTAGTATTCTTCTAGAAATTGTTTTATTTTGATGCGGAAAGAGGGACAAACTAGTAAGTAATGGTATTCGTCTGCCAGGACGTTAAGGTGACAATGAGTAAATTCCCTGTCTTGGTAAGGTATTGGATTACTTGTACAATACTATAGTGTTGTAAGTTGGTTGCAATGTGTCTGTTAGTATACATGTATAATAATATATAGCATTTAGTGAAATCATTGTGTAAACACTAAACTCCACTCACATCAAACAAAGCAAGGGTCACAACTCCAACTCATCCAATATCCTTACTTAGCACGTTTTCTGCAATTCAGATAGGTTTTACTTAAGTTCTTGAGTAAACAAGTTGAACTTATTTTACAAACTCTGTAACTGTAAGTCATGCATTAACTCTGCTCATGTCAAATTGTTCAATAGCTTACTGACGGGCACTCAACATATGTTATTGCATGAATATAAAAGAAGAATATTTGCATATTTGTACAACTTTATTGTATAAAAATGGTCAGTATTGCAGACAATACAATTAGAATTAACTCGTTAAATGTCAATATAACCACTTCCCAACGACAAAGGCGTGGACATAATCTGCTTAAAGATATCGAAGTAAGACTCCACTATTGTTTTAAAATAGCATAAAATTATTGTTTAGTCATAATTGTGTATGCCTTTTATGTTTGTGATGTCATGAACATTTCCTTTTATTCATCCTTCAATTGTTCTTTGTTTCGATGCGCTAGAAATCGTTATGTGAGGAAGCTATCCAGCTGGCTTGCGGAACGTCGGTGGTTTTACGCAGGTGCCCGCCCGTGCGCGAAAATTGCCCGGAGGGGGACCTAGGGTCTTCCTTCACCAGTGGAAGTTGGAAAGTCGCCATATGACCGTAGCTGTTGATGCGACTATAAAATGTAATGCAATACATTTGTTTCGATGCGTGTTTTTGGATGACTGTGGTTCTTGAATGGTACATTTCCTGATGGTACATTTCCTGTTCGACTTTTATATATACTTTTATTTTATTTTTTAAACTTTATTCAAAAAAACTACATAACATGTTTCATATAGTATTAACACGAATATTAGTAATGTACTGGCGTAATCATGAATTTATAACATATATTTAGTATCACTGTCTTAATGTCATTGATGTATTTCCAATCCTCATGTAATATATAATTCCCCTTAGTTGTGGTTAGGAGTCGTATTTTGCTCATTGCATAACATGTATTCATTTGCTATGGCCTCGACCCAAAAAGACCTACTATGCCGAGGCATATATGTTTACACTTGAATCACAAATATAATATACTCAGCAAAATAAATTTAGCACATAAAATACATCTCAGTTCATAGACGAGATACAGAGCCGTGTGTGTTTGGGGTCAATGATAATAGATATGACCAAAATAATGCTAAAAAGTCATTTGTAAACAAAATTGGTGATAAAAAGAAAGCAACTATGGCGGAAACATACTTTTATAAGCTATCGAACATCGTTCTAATTTCAATGAAAAGGGAGGTAATGGATTTAAATTACGAAATTTGGAATGTTTTTGTTTGAGAATAACAATCTTCTGTAAACACATTTCAGCGTTTTTTAAACAATGACAGAGTGGGTAATTCTTGTCAATGCTAAACAGTCAATTGGTTCAAAGCAATATGTTTGTATAATGAAATAAGTTGTTTTGAATATATGGGAGGTAACTCTGATACTTCGCTTAGAAAACAATAAAATAACACGATTCTTTGAAAATCACATCCTTGCCTAGCATTTCATATGTTTAATCTATGTCCCTAAAATGTCGTGCTAAACTTGTTTTGTTGAGTATATATATAACATTCAAAAGTATATGTATACGACTCCACGTTTTCAAATTGTGTTAAATTCATTATAAAATTGTGTAACCATTACAAATGTATACAATTGAGAATAAGATATTGTTTAAACTAAAAGTATATGTATTTATGAATGTTGTAATTTGTGTAGAAAGTATAGAGGTGTGCGTACAGGTACGACATTACGTGGTCCGAGTATTAACTTAAATACTCCATCCAACCTCTTCTCCAAGAAGCGAAAACGGGGTTGGCTGTGATATGAAATAAAACCTTAATTTGGCTAAAACATTTGCATATTGTAAAATTAAAACATTTAATAGGTAATTTTAAACATGTTTTCGCGTTTTATAGGTAAAAAATGTTTTTAAAGAAGTTTTATTGTCGAAATATCCGTTATAAAACTCTGCTATTATAAACTTTCCCATCGCTTAATGGGACCACGTAATGGAATGATTTTTGGTGTCTTAGAATGCATTAATAGTACTAGTTACACTGATTTTCAGCAGGGTGTATAAACTGTTCCAGCCTGTTTGATTTGATTTCACCCTGAGCCGAAGTAAAAACTTTGACCATAATGAATTATATATTACATTTGTTCATGATCTGTTTAAACTATGAAAATATGTATTGACTCAAACTGTAATGGAATAATTAATTTAAATGTAATAATGTATTCACTTATCAACTGATAATCTTTGTATATAGGTCAGATCATGTTACATATAAAAAAAAAGACATGGCCTGACATTCAAATTTTCTGTCTTTGTATGTTAGTATGTTATATCTGTTTTGGTGACAATTCGGTATAGGATTATATAGAGATTATTTAACTGCTGGGGTCGATTATAGGAAAATCATTCACGAGATGGTAGACGTGTGCATAGGAATCGGACGTATTGTAAACACAGTACAGTATCCTCATATGTAGGTCCACGTTTGTATATAATTTTATATTTTAAGAAACTAGTAGTGGATAGTCAATGTGGTGTATAACATGCATTTACAATATGTCCGATTCCTGTGACGTGTGGTTCTTTTCACGAACGAGAGTATGCAAGTGAGTGAAAAAACACTTACCTTCGTGTGAAGAATTTCGCTATAATCAAACACAGCAGTTAAATAATCTATTTATTACATTTTAAATCAGTTTATGCATGATTTTTTAAAATCAGAATTATTCGCTTTATTGAACGTTCTCGGCGGATGACGTCGATGTCAGCAACAGTCTTTGACGTCATAACTCAACGTCACAGTTAGTTATTTTTGTGTTCGGAGTTAGTTATTAATATTTAGCGATAATAAACATTCTTTCACTGAGAAATCTCAATTTTTCACGGATAAAAACGTAATAAATACAATTAACTTGATTTCTACTTATTTTTTCTTTCCTAAAACTGCGTATAAAGACTTTTATTCTAGACTGTGTGTCACATAATCGAAGCCACTGTTTAAAATATATATATATTGTCTAATGGTAAATGTCTACAAGTAAATGTAAACTTAAACTGAGGTGAACTTCAAAATAAAAATAAATATTATTAATTACGAAAAAGCATTGCATCATATTTATAGATTATGTTTGATAGTGTACTATATACCCAATGTATTATCAGTAGCATGAATTTATAACATGTTTATATTAGTACCGTCTTGGCGTCTTTGATGTATTTCCATTTGTTATATAAGTAATATTTAATTGTCTTAAATTGTCTAGTACTTAGGAATCATATTTCACCTTTTGCGTGTATAGTTCGTTAGGTTTATTTGCGATAATAGATAATAGGTGTGACGATGTTAATGAAATATTATTATTTTAAGTATCCTGTTCCTGATAATTTTCATTACACACGGCACCCAAACACAATTGCACAGTAAGTCCGCTCTGTACCACAGCCAAACTCTGTACCAGAGACAAAGAGCAAATAAAACACACAGTGTAAAGGACATTACACAACATAAAGAGTGGTGTAGACAGGGTTGCCGACTTGGAACGGTCAGTAGGCAATATGGCCTACTGTTTAGGTTAAATCGATTTTGTGTACACAACCTCGCTATTGTCCATTATTCATGGCCCAAATTGACAAGACAATGTAAATAAAAGTACATTCCATCAAAATGAAATCTCTAACAATAAAATCCACAACCAGAGAAATTAGAAAATGATAAACATATCGATATTTTACATGATCCTACCACTTATCATTCTACCACCTTAGTTACATTTCTTAACATGTCTATTTGTCTATTTACAAGATCATCAAAATCCTTCATTTGCCATGTTTAGTCTAGTCATTTGCTACTAACTTTGTAACGACGTTCATTGAAATAATACATAAGATATGCTTGACACACCTTTAGGTTAGTTCAGAATTGTTCTTATATAAACGCTCAATTTTTTTAAATATTACATAGAAGTATTTCATGATGTTTTATGAAGACTTCCGGTAACATGTTTATTTTAGTTTTTTTATATTTTAAATTGTTGAATATTGTAGCTTGAATACTTAAACACATCAAGTGTTAATGGCTTAAAGGTGAGATTTGAAATCAGCTTAAATATGTATGTTTTATAAATTGTTGTCTACAGCTGTTATCTCTATTGTTACCTGTTCTAATAAAGAGCATATAAACAGTTCAGTTCTTTTATTCATTCGCCAATCCCAGTATGTGTAGTGAGTGGTTCAGTGGTAGAGCGCCGAACTCTAGATCGAGAGGTCGTGGGTTCGATCCTCTCCGCGGCCACGTTATTTATCCTCGAGCAAGATCATTAATCCACATTGGTACTTCTACCCAGGAAGCCATCGAGAGTGATTAATCTAAGTTGCTAGAACTTGTTTCGCAATCGATGTAAAATAAATATGTTTAAAACAATCCCAGTATCCAAGGTTACAACAGCGTTTCAACATGCGTGTTCATCCTATGATATGACGCGCGACGCGCATATACATGCTATCAAACTGAAAATATGATTCCTTCTCAAAAGGCTATTTCACGCGTTTTATGTTCTTCGGGGCTAAGTTGGTTTTGACTGCATTTCGAGGTCTGTAGTTGAAAAAAGCTGTGCTTTAAGTTGAAAACAACTCCATTCATATATAACAAACCCTCAAGTTGAAAAAATCTCCATTCATATTTATCAAACCCTTTAGTTGCAAACAACTCGATTCATATATGTCAAACCCTCAAGTTGAAAACATCTCGATTCATATTTATCAAACCCTTAAGTTGCAAACAACTCGATTCACATATATCAAACCCTTAAGTTGAAAACATCTCGATTCATATTTATCAAACCCTTTAGTTGCAAACAACTCGATTCATATATATCAAACCCTTAAGTTGAAAACATCTCTATTCATATTTATCAAACCCTTAAGTTGCAAACAACTCGATTCATATATATCAAACCCTTAAGTTGAAAACATCTCGATTCATATTTATCAAACCCTTAAGTTGCAAACAACTCGATTCATATGTATCAAACGCTTAAGTTAAAAACAACTCGATTCATGTATATATATATATCTATATCCAACCTTTAAGATAAAAACAACTCAAGTTGGATTTTTCTGTCATCGTACATATACATTTTGGACCAGAGGCTTTGCCGTGCTAGACAGCTTGCTTGCATAACTAAGATTTTGAGAATGTGTTGTCTGCTCCTCAAAGAAAAAGACACGGAAAAAAAGATGTTTGCTATATATATTGTTGTAGATAAGGGTTGTTGGGGCGGAAGATAAGGTGGGGTATGACACAGCGGTATGACTAGAAAAGGACAGAAAAGGGTTGGGCGGCACAGAAAAGGGCCGATTAAATGCACAATTTTAACTTGTCTTGATTAAAAAGTTATTTAAAACGTTTAATGGTGATAATAAACACGATTGAAAGTGAAAAAAATAAAATTTATTTTATTTATGATGTTAATATCATTAATATATGTTCACATGCTACTGCGAAAAGGACATCGCCGGACAGAAAAGGGCTTGTTAAATGCACTAGTATACCTTATATCGAATAAATGGTGATTTAAAATGATTTATATTGATAATAAACACTTTATAAAAAAAGAACAAAATTGAATTCGTAATAGCATGGGAACATTTATTAATGATATTAACACCAAAAAAAAAAAAAAAAAAAAACTGTCAATCGTGTTTATTATCAATATTAAACGTTTTAAATAACTTTTTAATCAACACAAGTTAAAATTGTGCATTTAATCGGCCCTTTTCTGTGCCACACAAACCCTTTTCTGTCCGGTCACATTGATTTCGTAATAGCATGGGAACATAATTATATTAATGATATTAACACCAAAAAAATAAATAAATAACTTTTTTTCACTGTCAATCGTGTTTATTATCAAACGTTTTAAATAACTTTTTAATCAACACAAGTTAAAATTGTGCATTTAATCGGCCCTTTTCTGTGCCGCACAAACCCTTTTCTGTCCGCTCACTATGATTTCGTAATAACATGGGAACATATATTAATGATATTAACACCAAAAAAATAAATAAATAACTTTTTTTCACTTTTTTCACTGTCAATCGTGTTTATTATCACTATTAAACGTTTTAAATAACTTTTTAATCAACACAAGTTAAAATTGTGCATTTAATCGGCCCTTTTCTGTGCCGCACAAACCCTTTTCTGTCCGGTCACATTGATTTCGTAATAGCATGGGAACATATATTAATGATATTAACACCAAAAAAATCAAAAAATCAAAAAAAATCACTGTCAATCGTGTTTATTATCACTATTAAACGTTTTAAATAACTTTTTAATCAACACAAGTTAAAATTGTGCATTTAATCAGCCCATTGTCTGTGTCGCACAAACCCTTTTCTGTCCGGTCACATTGATTTCGTAATAGCATGAGGACATCTATTAATGATATTACTAGCAATAAAAACATAAAACTATGTTTTTCTTTTTTTATAAAGTGTTTATTATCAATATAAATCATTTTAAATCACCTTTTATTCAATATAAGGTATACTAGTGCATTTAACAAGCCCTTTGGGTTTCTGTCTGTTGTAATCTGGTTTCCTGCCCGTAGTAGCCTGGGCGAGCACATTTTATAATTTTTTTCTCCAACTGTCGGATGACAGCGTCTAGTAATTTGTAAAGTGGGATTGAAAACCAATCACAACATCAAGAGTTTTATTATGACGACATCTGGCAAATGACGATATCTGGTACAGACAACATCTGGCAAATGACGATATCTGGTACAGACAACATCTGGCAAATGACGATATCTCGTACACCAGATATCGTCATTTGCCAGATGTTGTCTGTACCAGATATCGTCATTTGCCAGATGTTGTCTGTACCAGATATCGTCATTTGCCAGATGTTGTCTGTACCAGATATCGTCATTTGCCAGATGTCGTCATAATAAAACTCTTGATGTTGTGATTGGTTTTCAATCCCACTTTACAAATTACTAGACGCTGTCATCCGACAGTTGGAGAAAAAAATTATAAAATGTGCTCGCCCAGGCTACTACGGGCAGGAAACCAGATTACAACAGACAGAAACCCAGGCTACTACAGACTGTAACCCAGGCTACTACAGACAGAAACCCGGGCTACTACAGACTGGATTCCAGATAACTACATACTTGAACCCAGGCCAATACATACTGAAACCAGGCTAATACAGACACTAACCCAGACTACTACAGACTGGAACCCAGGCTAATACATACACTAACCCAGACTACCACAGACTGAAACGCAGGCCACTACACACAGGAAACCAGGCTACTACGGGCAGGAAACCAGATTACAACAGACAGAAACCCAGACTACTACAGACTGGAACCAGGCTACTATAGACAGGAACCCAGGCTACTACAGACAGGAACCAAGGCTACTACAGACAGGCAACCATGCTACTACAAACAGGAACCCAGGCTACTACAGACAGGAAACCAGACTACAACAAGACGGGAAACCAGAATACAACAGCCAGAAACCCAGGCTACTACAGACTGGAACCCATGCTACTTCAGACTGGAACCCAGGCTACTACAGACAGGAACCAAGGCTACTACAGACAGGAACCCAGACTACAACAAGACGGGAAACCAGAATACAACAGACAGAAACCCAGGCTACTACAGACTGGAACCCATGCTACTACAGACCGGAACCCAGGCTTCTACAGACAGGAACC